>JAQQSZ010013423.1:0-11759 GCA_028646595.1 Phalanger gymnotis | reverse complement strand
AGCGTGCGCTTCGGCGCGTGGTTTATTGAGATCGACAAGGATCAGCTCCTCGCAAATCGACTGGTTTAACAGGGCGTAGGCCGCAGAGGCGCCGACGTTTCCGGCCCCGATAATCATCACCTTGCGTGCTTTGGTATTCATCGTTTTATCCTGATAAAAGACGTCATGCGGCAAAATTACTGCCTCCCAAGGGGTGAGAGCAAGTGGGGCCGGAAGCTATAAGTTAATGCTATGGCAGCGCTGCGGACGCCGCGCGTTACAGTACGCTCAAAAAAGGAGCTTATTTATGTACACTATCGCCGCGACCCCGCTAAACCACCCGGACCTCACCGCTTTAATTGCCGAACTGGATGCTTACCAGCAGACGCTCTACCCGGCGGAAAGCAACCATCTGATCGACCTGAGCGCGCTCCCGGCGGAGTCGGTGATCGCGCTCATTATCCGCGATGCCCGGCAGCAGGCCGTTGGCTGCGGGGCGATCGTGCTCGGCGAAGAGGGGTTTGGCGAGATGAAACGGGTGTTCATTAACCCGGCCCATCGCGGCCAGCAGCTGGGAGAAAAACTGCTGGCGGCGCTGGAGAAAGAGGCGATAAAGCGTGAATGCCATACCGTACGCCTGGAAACCGGCATTCATCAGCACGCCGCCGTTGCGCTATATACGCGCAATGGGTATCAGACGCGCAGCGCCTTCACGCCGTATCAGCCGGATCCGTTAAGCATCTTTATGGAGAAACTGCTGCTTGTCGATCTTCGTTCAGCAGCGCTATAAACGCCTCGAGCTGGCGAGTTTTCGCCCCGCGCCGCCAGACCAGCCATGTCGTTAGCCAGCGCCACTCTTCGGCCAGCGGCCAGGCGGAAACCTGCTGGTGGCCCGGCATACTCTCCAGCATGCTGCGCGGCATCAGCGCCAGTCCGGCGCCGGCAATGACGCAGGCCAGCATGCCGTGATAGGACTCCATCTCATGGATCCGCCCCGGGGTGGCGCGATCGGCGTGGAACCAGCTCTCAAAATGACGGCGGTAGGAGCAGTTGGCGCGAAACGCGTAGACGCTGGTGCCGTTTACTTCGCTGGCGCGAGCGATGGGCGGATGGCCAAATGGCGCGACGATCATCATCTCTTCCGGGAACACCGGTAACCCTTCAAGCCCCGGATGCACCAGCGGGCCGTCGACAAACGCCGCGCTCAGGTTGCCCTCGAGTACGCCGTCGATCATGGTGCCGGATGGGCCGGTGGAGAGGGCCAGATGGATCTTTGGATAGCGCTGGTTAAAGTGCGCCAGGGTCGGGGAAATACGCACGGCGGCGGTACTCTCCAGCGAGCCGAGCGAAAACAGCCCCTGAGGCTCGTCTCCGGCGACCACCATCCGCGCCTCATCAACCAGCGCCAGGATCTGCTGGCTATAGCGTAAAAAGCTATGTCCGGCGGGCGACAGACGCAGGCGCTGGTTTTCGCGAATAAACAGTTCGACGCCGAGATCCGCCTCCAGCTGGCGAATGCGCGTGGTCAAGTTTGACGGCACGCGATGCACCTTCTGCGCGGCCTGGGTAATGCTGCCAGTGCTGGCGACGGCGTTAAACATCTCAAGCTGGGTCAGATCCATAGCGTTCTTCTTTTGTGAAAAGGTTGCTTAATATTATTCATTTTTAATGAAGGGAAGGGTAAGCCAGAATAAGGTCACTTCGCAATCAACACAGAGAGAAAAACGATGAATTTATCTGCCACTCAGGCGGTTTCCGTGAACCCAACCACAGGTGAAACGCTGTCGTCTCTGCCCTGGGCCAGCGAACAACAAGTCGATTCAGCCATTGCCCTTGCGGAACGGGGTTATCGTCAATGGCGCAACGTCAGCGTGGCGGCGCGCGCGGCGGCGCTGCGTAAGGTCGGCAGCGTGATGCGCGACCGTGGCGAAGCGCTGGCGCAAATGATTAGCCTTGAGATGGGTAAACCGATTGCCCAGGCGCGCGGCGAAGTCGCTAAATCCGCCAATCTCTGTGACTGGTATGCCGAACACGGCCCGGCGATGCTTAACACCGAAGCGACGCTGGTTGAAGACAATAAAGCGGTGATTGAGTATCGTCCGATGGGCGCGATCCTCGCGATCATGCCATGGAACTTCCCGGTGTGGCAGGTGCTGCGCGGCGCGGTGCCGATTCTGCTGGCGGGCAACAGCTATCTGCTTAAGCATGCGCCAAACGTGCTGGGCAGCGCGGCGATGATTGGCGAAATTTTTGCTGCAGCGGGCGTGCCGGAAGGCGTGTTTGGCTGGGTTAATGCCACCAACGACGGCGTTTCGCAAATGATTAACGATCCGCGCATCGCCGCGGTGACCGTCACCGGCAGCGTGCGCGCCGGGAAGGCTATTGGCGCCCAGGCCGGCGCGGCGTTGAAAAAATGCGTGCTGGAGCTGGGCGGCTCCGATCCCTTTATCGTCCTTAACGACGCCGACCTCGATGAGGCCGTGAAGGCGGCGGTGATTGGCCGCTACCAGAATACCGGGCAGGTCTGCGCCGCCGCGAAGCGTTTCATCGTCGAAGCGGGTATTGCTGCAGCCTTTACGCAGAAATTTGTCGCCGCCGTCGCCGCGCTGAAAATGGGCGATCCGCGCGACGAGCAGAACTATATTGGACCGATGGCGCGTTTCGACCTACGCGATGAGCTGCACGAGCAGGTGCGGGCGACCCTAAAAGAGGGGGCGACCCTGCTGCTGGGCGCGGAAAAAATCGAAGGCGCGGGTAACTACTATGCGCCGACGGTGCTGGGGAACGTCACCGCTGAGATGACCGGCTTTCGTGAAGAACTGTTTGGGCCGGTGGCGACGATTACCGAAGCCCGCGATGCCGATCATGCGCTGGCGCTGGCTAACGATAGCGAATTTGGCCTTTCAGCAACGGTTTATACCGCCAGTGAAACGCAGGCCCGGCGCTTTGCCGATGAGCTGGAGTGCGGCGGGGTGTTTATCAACGGCTACTGCGCCAGCGATGCCCGCGTGGCGTTCGGCGGCGTGAAGAAAAGCGGTTTTGGCCGCGAGCTTTCCCATTTTGGCCTGCATGAATTCTGCAACGTGCAGACCGTCTGGAGAGATCGCCGCTAACCCTACAAACTGCCTCCGGGGGCGGCGCAATGCACCTGACCGGGCTACGGGACGCAGCCATCTGCGATCGCGTAGCCCGGAAAAGCCGCTTGCGGGAACATAGCCCCGATATTATTAAGCTATTTACTTAGCGGCACCGAAGCTAGAAAGAAGCTGTTTCTTCGTGCCGCGTGCGCCTATAATTACCGCCCGAATTTTGTTGTTGGCAAGGAGCCTCGCGTGGCGACGGTAATGAATAACGCAATGCTCGATGCCATTTTGGCTGAAGTCAGGCCGCTGATTGGGCGCGGTAAAGTGGCGGACTATATTCCGGCGCTGGCCCGCGTTAGCGGCGAGAAGCTCGGCGTAGCCATCTGTACGGTCGACGGTCAGCACTACAGCGCCGGCGACGCGCACGAGCGTTTCTCTATTCAATCGATCTCGAAAGTCCTGAGCCTGGTGGTGGCGATGAACCACTATCAGGAAGAGGAGATCTGGCAGCGGGTGGGGAAAGATCCCTCCGGCCAGCCCTTTAATTCACTATTACAGCTGGAAATTGAACAAGGCAAACCGCGTAATCCGTTTATCAATGCCGGGGCGCTGGTGGTCTGCGATATGCTGCAAAGTCGCCTTAGCGCGCCTCGCCAGCGAATGCTGGAAATCGTTCGTCGTCTGAGCGGGGTGGGCGATATCGCCTACGATCCGGTGGTTGCCCGCTCGGAGTTCGATCATTCGGCGCGCAATGCCGCTATCGCCTGGCTAATGAAATCCTTCGGCAATTTCCATAACGATGTCGCCACGGTACTGCAAAACTATTTCCACTACTGTTCACTGGAGATGAGCTGCGTGGAGCTGGCGCGCACCTTTCTGTTTCTTGCCGATAGAGGCATCGCCCCGCACCTTGAGACGCCGGTGATTGCGCCGATTCAGTCGCGGCAGGTCAACGCCCTGATGATGACCAGCGGCATGTATCAGAACGCAGGTGAATTTGCGTGGCGCGTCGGTTTGCCGGCGAAATCCGGCGTCGGCGGCGGGATTGTGGCTATCGTCCCGCAGGAGATGGCGATTGCGGTGTGGAGCCCGGAACTCGATGAGGCGGGAAACTCGCTGGCCGGAATTGCTTTACTGGAAAAACTCACTCAAAAACTGGGAAGGTCGGTATTCTGATGGTACCCATAGAAAACCTGTTTGCTCGCCTGCAGCGTTCCACTTTCCGCTCCCGTTTTCGCCTCGGCGTGAAAGAACGGCAGTATTGTTATGATAAGGGCGCGGAAGTTATCGACCAGCACGCGGCGGACTTTATCGCCAGTCGGCTGGCCCCTGCGCAAATTCCTAACGACGGTAAGCAGACCCCGATGCGCGGACATCCGGTGTTTATCGCCCAGCATGCCACCGCGACATGCTGTCGCGGTTGTCTGGAAAAGTGGCACGCGATCCCGCGGGGCCGCGGGCTCAGCGACGAAGAGCAGCGCTACGTGGTGCAGGTTATCCATCACTGGCTGGTGATCCAGATGAATTCGCCGGATCGCGGCAGACCGTAATTCATCGGCGGCGGTATATGCCTGATAATTATTCTCATGATATGATGAACCGCTTACTAATTATTAACATAATAATTGCCTGAAACAATTAGACGGATAATCATGAATGTCTCCACTGTCGATTCGGTCATTCACGCTGTTTCGTGAGGAACAGCCCGTGCGTGATGCGCTGGTGTTGTTCACTTTAACGCTACTGCTGCATTTCTTTGGCGCGATGCTGCGTCTGGTACAAGAATTGTCGTTCTTCTGGCCGCTGAATGCGGTAATGGCGGGGATTTTTGCGCGTTATATCTGGCTAAATCGCAGCTATTTTTACGCCGTTTGTTTTGCCGCCATGCTGGTATATGACGGTTTAACATCTCGTTGGGGAATGGGGTTCGCTTCCTTTCTGATTAATTTCTCCAATATCGTTTTTATCGTCACCCTGGCGCAGCTCATTTTGTGGGATAAGCGGCGGGCGGATTCGATGCCGGGACCGATCAACGCGCTAAGCCTGTTTTGCTACTGCCTGCTGGCGGCGCTGCTCTGCGCGGCTGTTGGGGCGCTGGGTTCGGTAGATGTGGAACGCGCCACGTTTATTCCCCAACTGGCGGACTGGTTTAGTGAACAGTTTTCCACCGCCGTACTGATCCTGCCGTTCATTTTGACCCTTACGCTCCCTTCGGCGTTCGGACGTTTTCGCCTGCGTCAGCTGTTACCGGCGATCGCGCTGGTGCTGTCGATTGCGCTCGGCGTGGCGGTGGGCGGGGCCGGGAGCATAACCTTCCCGTTACCCGCGCTGATTTGGTGCGCGATTCGCTATCCGCTACCGTTGACCTGTCTGTTGACCTTTATTACCGGGATTAGCGAAATTCTGCTGGTGGCGAACTCGCTGATTCACCTCACGCCCGACACCCGGATGCAGCCGTGGCAGCTGTTTTCGACGCGTCTGGGTATCGCGGCGATGCTGATTAGCCCGATTATCGTCGCTTCCAGCGTCGAGGCGATTAATAACCTTGTCAAACAGCTGGCCCTGCGTGCTGACTTTGACTTCCAGACCCGGGTCTATTCTCGCTCGGGGTTAAGCGAAGCGCTGAAACGCCAACCGCTGTCGGAAGATAAGCGGTTAACGGTCATGGTGCTGGATATCGACGGCTTCAAGCAGGTCAACGATCGCTGGGGCCATGAGTGCGGCGACTGCGTGCTGGCCCAGTTTGCGCAGCAGGTGCGGCTACTGGTAGGTGAAGAGGGCATGGTGGCGCGCATTGGCGGGGAAGAGTTTGCCGTCGCGACGCTGACCTCATCAGAGCGGGACGGACAGGCGTTGGCGGAAAAAATTCGTCAGGGTATCGCATCGCAGACCTTCACCTGGGGGCAAAACAAAATCCAGCTGACCGTCAGCATGGGGCTGGAGAGCCAACTGCTCGCTACCGCCAGGGTTACGGATCTGTTCAACCAGTTGCTGATGGAAGCCGATGATTCGTTGATTCGGGCGAAACGTGCCGGGCGCAACCGGATTTTTACGCACGAAATGGCCTGAATTATCCCATAAGAAAACGCGATGATAATTCTGCTTGTGTTAAATATAAGTTAAAAACATAGTGATGTGGTCAATTTCAAGGAGTTACCTATGACCACATCCTTCACTCTGCGCACCCTGTCGCATGACGATATTCTCAAACACCTTTCTGAATTAACCGATATCCTTGTCAGCTGCGTCAACGGCGGGGCCTCGGTGAGCTTTATGCTGCCTTTCGCCCCGGAAACCGCGACGGCGTTCTGGCTGCGAATGGCGCAAAGCGTCGCCGCCGGGGAGCGGGTTGTCCTCGCCGCGGCAGATGCAGAGCAGCGGCTCGTTGGCACGGTACAGCTCATTACCGACCAACCGGAAAACCAACCGCACCGCGCCGATGTCGCCAAGCTCCTGGTTCACCGAAATGCGCGTCGTCAAGGGCTGGCGAATGCGCTAATGGCCCGACTGGAAGCGATCGCACGCGAGCAGGGCAAGAGTGTTCTGGTGCTGGATACCGCAACCGGCAGCGGGGCAGAAAACTTTTACGTGCAGTGCGGCTGGGAAAAAGCCGGGGAAATCCCGCGCTATGCGCTAATGCCGGACGGCGAGCTGACGGCAACATCGCTGTTCTATAAATTTCTGTCTTAAATTTGATATTGCATACAGCTTTGATCAAAACAGGGTTTCACTTGCCTAAAAACCTGATAACTTATTGGACCAATTACTCAGGTTGTATGACTACTCTATGAGGGAACCCTTGTGAAAACACTAAACCGTCGCGATTTCCCGGGCGCGCAGTACCCTGAACGTATCATTCAGTTTGGCGAAGGCAACTTCCTGCGTGCGTTTATCGACTGGCAGATCGATCTGTTAAACGAGCATACCGACCTGAATGCCGGGGTGGTGATTGTACGTCCGATTGAGAGTGCGTTCCCGCCGTCGCTCAGCGTCCAGGACGGTCTCTATACCACGATCATTCGCGGCCTGAATGAGAAGGGTGAAGCGGTCAGCGATGCGCGCCTGATTCGCTCGGTCAATCGCGAAATCAGCGCCTATGCGGATTATGATGAACTGCTGCGGCTGGCGCATAACCCGGATATGCGTTTTGTGTTTTCCAATACCACCGAAGCGGGAATTAGCTACCACGCGGGCGACCGATTCGATGATGCGCCCGCGGTTAGCTATCCGGCTAAACTGACCCGTCTGCTATTTGAACGTTACAGCCATTTCTCCGGCGCGGCGGATAAAGGCTGGGTCATCGTTCCCTGCGAGCTGATTGACTATAACGGCGAAGCGTTGCGTGAACTGGTGCTGCGCTATGCGCAGGAGTGGGCGCTGCCGGAAGCCTTTGTGGCATGGCTGGATGAAGCCAACGCTTTCTGTTCTACGCTGGTAGACCGCATTGTGACCGGCTATCCACGTGATGAAGCCGCGCAGATTGAAGAGCAACTGGGCTATAAAGACGCTTTCCTCGATACCGCCGAACACTTCTATCTGTTTGTCATTCAGGGGCCGAAATCTCTGGCCGCCGAGCTGCGACTCGATAAACTGCCGCTTAACGTGCTGATCGTGGACGATATTAAGCCGTACAAAGAGCGTAAAGTGGCCATTCTTAACGGTGCACACACTGCGCTGGTGCCGGTCGCCTTCCAGGCAGGGCTGGATACCGTGGGCGAAGCGATGAACGATGCGGAAATTTGCGCTTTTGTCGAGAAGGCGATTTACCAGGAGATCATTCCGGTTCTCGATCTGCCGCGCGATGAGCTGGAGTCTTTTGCCAGCGCGGTAACCGGCCGCTTCCGTAACCCGTATATCAAGCATCAGCTGCTGTCTATCGCGCTTAACGGGATGACAAAATATCGTACCCGTATTCTGCCGCAGCTGCTGGCGGGACAGAAGAAAGCAGGGAAACTCCCGGCGCGTCTGACCTTTGCGCTGGCGGCGCTGATCGCATTTTATCGCGGCGAGCGTCACGGTGAGAACTATCCGGTACAGGACGACGCAGAATGGATGGAGAGCTATCAGGCGCTGTGGGCCCAGCATCGGGATCGTCAAATCAGCACCCGCGAGCTGGTAAACGCGGTGCTTTGCGTTGAGTCCCACTGGGAGCAGGACCTGACGAAAGTCTCTGGTCTGGTCGAGCAGGTGACGCAGGATCTGGATGCTATTCTGCGCGACGGTATGCGCGCCGCCGTTAAGCCGCTGTGCTGATACCCTGAAACGAACGGATTACGGCCGCGTAAGACCCAGCCGCTTTCCGGCAAGAATCCCGGCACCGTGCTGGACGCGATTCGTTATCGAACGCAACCTGGCTGCTGCCGGGATATTTTTGCCCTTTCATTAGTTACAACATTCTTTTGTATTTTGAACTGGCGCAGGTCTGTAAGATCGCGCCAGCTTCGTCCACCAGCGGTCAACAGGGCAAATAAGAGAAAAGGATGAATTGTGCCCCTTCCGCTTGATCAAATTATTCGACAGGAAAATAATGCCTTATCCAAACGAGAGGTTAGACCAATGGTCATCGAAATTCGTGAAGTGGGCCAGCAGGATAAAGCGCAGTGGTTACGGCTATGGGAAGGCTATACCTGTTTCTACGGTAGCCCGCAGCCGCCGGACGTCACGGAATACACCTGGCAGCGCATGCTTGATTCCGCTTCTTCCATGTTAGGCCGCGTTGCCCTGGCGGATGGCAACGTCGCTGGATTTGCGATTTGTGTCCTTCACGAAGGGACATGGGTAAAGACGCCCGTTTGCTATCTGGAAGATCTGTTCGTTGCCGCGTCAATGCGCGGAAAAGGTATCGCCAGGGCGTTGATGCAGGCGCTGCAAGCGGAAGGAAAAGAGAAAGGGTGGTCGCGTCTATACTGGCACACGCGTACTGATAATCCGGCCCGGCGTCTGTATGAAGAATTTACGCCAGCCGATGACTATGTTCGTTACCGTATGACGCTCTGAAAATCTGAGATTAAGAAGTTATTAAGATTTCCCCTGTAAAACAGGGGAAACGACTCAGGAGTAACAAAATGGAAAAACGCATAGAGACGGTTGTGAACCTCATCATGTTTCTTTCGCTGCTGGCCACCGCATGGGATCTCTCCCTGGTCCATCACCTGTCCTGGTAAACCTGAACGTTCGGCGCCAGAGTCTGGTGCCGAAACGTTAAATCACTATTTAAAATCAATGTCTTACATCAGAAATGCTAGCGGCGCGCGACGATAAACAGGCGCGGAAATCGCAGCAGCACCTTTCCGTTACACTGTAACGGATAGTGCTTTTTCAGCTGCGCCAGATAGCGTTCGAGGAACGCCTGGCGCTGCGGTTCATCAAGCGGTTGTAAAAACGGGCGCAGGCCCGTTGACTGCAGCCATTCGATAATGGCCTGATGCGATGCCAGCGGGTGATAGTAGGTCGTGCGCCAGATATCCACCTCGCAGCCGCAGGCGGTCAGCATATCGTAATACTCCGGCACATCCGGCAGCGGCTGTCGCCCGCTGGCTGGATATCCCAGCTCTTCCGCGACCTCACGCATCAGCGCGTGCGAGGGTTCTTGCCAGTTAACCGGCATTTGCACCGCCAGTATGCCGTTTGGTGCAAGATTGCTGACCAGATGGGGAAAAAGCCGCTGATGATCCGTTAGCCACTGCAGCGAAGCATTGGCGTAAATAACGTCCGCCGGGCGCTCGGGGCGAAACCCGGCGATATCTCCTTCGACAAAGCAGCAGTCCGGGAGCCTCTGAGAGGCTTCTTCCAGCATGGCCGGTGAATTATCGACGCCAATAATTGTTGCTTCAGGCCAGGCATGCCGTAGCAGAGCGGTACTGTTGCCTGGTCCGCAGCCCAAATCAACGGCCAGCGCGACGGGATGGTGGGCGATGCGGGCGAGAAGCTCAGCGGCGGGGCGCGTGCGCTCCGTGCCGAATTGCAAATAAAGTGAAGGATTCCAGTCAGCCATAGTGCGCTCCGGTTAAGAGAAACTCGTTCATCAGCATAGACGGCAATACTTTACTGGCAAATAAACAATAGCTCTATGCTAATGAAACGTGACAGCGTCACTTAACTTATGCCGGGTTCGTCACGGTAGACCCGGTGGAGGTTGGCTAGAGTAGACGTCGCAAAAAAGAGGTAATGAAAATTAAATGGCGTTAATCATTAAAGTGTTACTTGAAAACCGACTCGGCAAGGGGCAGGACAGCCTGCTGCAGGCGAAACCCGGATTAAGCCTGCTTGTGGAAGATGAAACCAGCCGGGTGCTGTTTGATACCGGGCCAGACGGCACGTTTCTTAATAATGCGCAGCGGATGGGGGTCTCTTTATCTGACTTGACCGCCACAGTGCTCTCCCACGGTCATTACGACCACTGCGGCGGCGTGCCGTGGCTACCGGATAACAGCCGTATCATTTGCCATCCGCTGATCGCGCAACAGCGCTACTCGGCGTTATCCCTTGCCGGACGTCGCTGGAAAGTCAAAAAACTGTCGCGAGAAATTGACTACTCCCGCCACCGCATGGAGTACAGTCGCGAGCCTATGGCGATTGGCGAACGACTAATCTGGTCCGGCGAGATTGCGGTCGCGCGCCCGCGAGCCTATGGCATCCTCGCGGGTCAAGCGGCGGGGAAAGATTATATTGCCGACGAAGGTGTGCTGATCTACCGCTCGACTCGGGGGTTAGTCATTATTTGCGGCTGCGGGCATCGCGGATTGATCGATACGATTCGCCACTGTCAGAAGATCACCGGCGTCCAGCAGATACGCGCCATCATCGGTGGCCTTCACCTGCGCAGCGCGCCGCCGTGGGGGATACGTCGGCTAAAGCAGTTCTTGCGCCAGCAGAAGGTCGAGGAGGTGATGGCCTGCCACTGCACAGGTTCATGGGGGCGCTGGTGGCTAGCGGAGAGTAGCGCGCCGGCAACCGGTGATACGTTGGTGCTGGAATAATAATCGCGTTCACTTTTGCTAATTACATATAAATAACATTTTTGCTATTTATTAAATACATTATCCGCCGGCTATACACCTTCCCCCTAGGGGAAGGTCAAATACTGATATCCCTTTTGGGTGTAAATATTTATAGAGAAACTTCATTCTATTTAACTTGGAGTTTTCTCTTTGAAATATCATTTAATTCTGCCGGTGAGTGTGATTTAATTCAGCGGTCTTCTTATTGCGAATATCTCTATGATTGCGTCACTGCAGGCATTATTAAAACAAGTAACCCGGCGTCGGCTTCGTATCCGCGTGGGGCTTGTTTGTGCCTGTTGGCTACTGCTCAACCTTCAGTTGACCATCGCGGCGCACCACGGCGGCCAGCAGCAGCCGGTGGCGCCGCAGGCGCAGATTCACCATATTGTCGATGGCGTGATGAGCATGCCCGGCATGGAAAACGTCGGTCAGAAAGCCATCTGCGAGAAGCACTGCGACCCTGATACCGCGCAGCCAAACTCATTAACCTCTTTACAGCTGAACGCGCTTCCCTCCGAAACCGCGCTATTAGTGGTTTCCCCGCAGCAGGAGACCAGCGCTGAACGTATGGACTGGCGGACGCCGCCGGTCACCGGTCCGCCGACTGAAATACGTTTCTGCCGTTTCAGGGAATAAAAAGCCGTTAAAAACATCTATCAGATCTGCCCGGTCTGCGGGCGACTTTATGTTTTTT
>JAQQSZ010013422.1:0-11759 GCA_028646595.1 Phalanger gymnotis | reverse complement strand
AACTCGGTTGTCATTATCTGTTCTGGGATTCAAGTGATTCTCTGTGGCATCTGGTTAGGAACCTCTCCCCCTTTCCCAGACAGTGATATACACTCCGAACCAGATCAGATCATCATTGGGTGCAATGAAGGTTCTGTCATTGCCTTCTACTCTGTCCTGGGCTACATGGGATTCCTGTCATTGTGCAGTTTCACAGTGGCTTTCCTGGCCAGGAATCTTCCTGACACCTTCAATGAAGCCAAGTACATCACATTCAGCATGTTGGTGTTCTGCAGTGTCTGGGTCTCCTTTCTCCCAACATACCAGAGCTCCAAGGGGAAGACCATGGTTACTATGGAAATCTTTTCCATCCTGGCATCTAGTGCTGGGTTACTGAGCTGCATCTTTATTCCCAAATGTTACATGATTCTGCTTAGACCAGACAAAAACACTCAGGAAAGTATCAAGAATATAGTAGACCATAGGGGCAGGAATCACTCTACATCAGTGTCTGCTAATTTCTTCCAGAATCATAGCCAATTTTAAGGATAAGTATACCAATATTGGAGGGGCCATGGGACATCCCATCTCTTGACTCTTGTCCAGGATTATAGAATTCCACGCCATATTTCCTCCTGTTTGTGACTGTCCTGAGAGGAGCTTCCTCAGCTTTCTCAACATGTGGAAACACAAACTTCCCATAAAGTCATGATTGTGGAATGACAGTGACATTTCTAATCACCTGTTTCCTTTGGTAGACATCTTGCCATTCACTTATGTGCTTTCTAGACTAAGAACCAAATGTTTGGGACAGCACCACCTTTTTTGTTTGAACAACTCTAGTTATACTGAATGCACAGCTTCCAAAGGGTACCCCACTTTCAATATCATGTATTTCATTCCTCATTCCCATCTACCTCAAAACTCTCATCAGTGTCCTATTCAATATTCCATAATCCCTTCCATTGTGTTCTTTGGAATGCCTGCTGTATAATAAACAATCTTTTCATCATAAATCTTCTTTCTTCTTTCTCTTTTCATGTTCTAGCACCTACAGAGACCTACTTTGCTCTTTCCTTCATCACACTTTCCATTACAAGCTACACTTTCTGTCACATCTCCTCATCATTTAATTCATTTTTGGAGGGACGTTTCTGAATATTTTTGTCTGCCGTAGCTGCTCCTAGGCTTTCTGTCCTCCATCATTCAATAACACATTCTCTCTTCTCTTGCTCTCTCTCTGTCTCTCTGTCTCTGTCTCTCTCTCTCTCTCTCTGTCTCTCTCTCCCCAAAAATTAGACAGCCAATCCAGATTTTCCTGGCTATTATATAATGTTATCCCCATCTTGAACATTTCCTCTCCTTCATAATTGACTCTAGTGCCTGATACACTGTTTTTCTCCCCACCTCACTTCCTGCTCTAATCCTATTTACATTCAACATAACTATTGATGTTCTGATGTTTCCTCTAGTGCTGTAACTTCCCAGTTCCTCCTTTGACATGATTTATTTCCCCAACCCTACCTCTCCTATAAAAGGAGACAAGCATTGCCCTTGGTCTTACTGACATTCACACATACTACTCTTATATTCATGAACTATACTTTCCCAATGTGAATGTAGCCTTTTTTCAGTACTAGAAGATTGGTTATTTATAGTTAAATCTTACTTTTATTTTCAGTTCCAAATTCCCTTCCTCCCTGCACCCCTACCTCATTCATTGACGAGGCAAAAATTCAATACCCAACATACACATGAAATCATGAAAAAAATATCTTTTCTATCAGCGTATTACTTACCCAAGACACCCTGCAAACTCTGTCCATTTTCATTGGCTGTCTTTCATGCCTGGAAGTTTATCCCTGCTCATTTCCAGCTTTTTACTTCCCTCTATTCCTTCAATTTTCAGGTTAAAATTCTACCTTTGTAGGAGTGAAAAGGGGAAAGGCAAAGAAAGGGAATGCCATCCAAGATGATATATAGTTTGGACATAGTGTACTCAAGGACACCTATGGTATCTGGAAAGACTTCCCAAGAAGCCTGAAATGCTGACCAATTTGGTTCTGAAAGAAGCACTGGGTTATCAATCCCAGCGAATGGGATGCAAACATCAATCAGAAACTCAGAAATTGAAGGGGTTTTCCAGGCTCGTGGGCTTACCCTTGTACAAGCTGTCATGATGATCACCTAGTCAGTGAGGATGGTAGAAGCTGGTTCTCTTCTTTGCATTGTGAAAAACCAAGATGGTAAGATTCAGAAATGCCCATACATCATCACCTGCTGGGAATGCTTTAGTGCAAATGGCCTTGACAGCAAAAGTGGACCAAGGACAAAGGCAAAATCAATAGACTGAAGGCATAGAAACTATAGAACTGGAGAGGGGAAAAAGGAGGAGGAGGAGGAAAGGGAAGGGAGGGGGAAGAAACCAGGGAGCACAAAGTTCTGGCATCAGAGGGCCTACGTTCAAATCCTATCCTGTCTACTTATTTCCTGTGTCACCTTGGGAAAGTAACTTAATCCCCATGGACCTCAATTTCCACATTTGTTTAGATTACAATTTAGACTCATGATCCTACAGTGGGAGGTTGAGATTAAGATTTGTGCCAATAGAGTCTACATTGGCTCTTATTATGGAAGAATAAGTGGGCAGAAAATTGAAAGGTAAAGATGAAGACATGAAATTACCTGTCTTTTGCATGTAACTGTGTCTGTGAGTCTCTATTGCTTTTGTATTCTTTGTGCATTTTGTATTCTCTTGATGCTTTGATTTGCTTTCTTCCATATATCTATCTTCATTGCTCAAAATAAGGAAACATTTTAATATTTCCTTGAATTTCTTGAATACTTTAAGATATTCTCAATTCTTTCCTATTCCATTATTGTTTACCACCTGGGCTGAGGGGATGATAGTTGGCAAGAGAAGGGTAAACAAGCTCCCACTCTATATGTAGCATTGGACAAAAAGGTCACTCTGAACCAAACTTCCTCTTTTGCCTCTTTCAGTCTTGACAGACTTTTCCTTGAAAAAGTGATTGCTAACGTTGACAGGGGCATTGGTTCCTTTCTCCATGATTCTAATTGTAGTATGTGTGAATGAAGAAAGAATGGACACAGTTTCAAATTCTCAGAAAATGACAGTTAAGAGAGGCAAATTCAGTTTGGATGATACTAATAGAGTTAATGAGAAGACCTTAAGATTCTTTTTTTTTAACTAGCACTTCCCAAAATATAGGTTTGAATTACCTAAAAGATGAGAGTTGCTGGAGAAATATTTCTGGATTGTAAATATTTTGGAGCAGGTTGACATTAATATGTGATCTGTTTGACCATTAGTTTTGGGCTGCTTGATTAAATTCTTGATAATAATTTACTTTAAAAATTTTTCTCAGTCCCTACCATGGAAGGCAAAAAGTGAGGAAAGAGTATAAGGAATCTGAATGATGACTCTTGATCTTGACCTGGAGACCTTTAGACATCTGATGGCACATTCTGTGGGGACAATCTTGGAGTGTTTCTTATCTCTTAAACATGTTTCTGTGCCCTCGTCATTTGGTTTCTCTCTTTTGGAGATCTTCATGTCCACCCATGAAAATCTCCACCCTTCCAGGGCTGTGATTTACTCCATGAAGTCTTCCTGTAGTGGGAAAGTGTCTCCCTCTGCTCAGCACTCCTACATCTCTATCTCAGGCCAAATATTCACCACTGCCTTGTGTAACAGGTTTGTGATCCTGTCATTCTTCCCTTGGTAGTATCCTAGGCTTATTGGGGACAGGGGATAGTTGGATAACATATGGGTACATATTCTTGTTAGGTATTGTCCTAACACAGAATCAGGAATATTCAGAATTCCAAGCAGGAAAGACAGCAGTATCCCTTATCTCCAACTTTATACTGCTGGGGAAGAGACATGCATGTTAGATGCCTGGACAATGCCCTGGTGTCAAGGAAAAGGAGGGTGCCAGTGGCACAGAAGCACCAGGTTCCCATTTCATCCCTTGTTCTCTATTTGCTGTAGAAGAAATCAATGAGAACCCTATCCTGTTGCCCAATCTTACTCTGGGATTCCACCTCTATAACACCTACCACAGTGATGAGAAGACCTTGGAGAGCTCCCTAAGGTGACTGTGTGGGCAGGACCAGCACATCCCTAACTACGGCTGCAGGCAGCAGGACAAGTCTGTGGCTGTTACTGGAGGAGCCGCATCAGCTCTGTCTGTCCAGATGCGGACCCTCTTTGAACTCTACAAGTATCTGCATGTGGGTAATGTTGACTCTGACACCTTCTGAGGCTTCATCAGACCCCTGAGAGGCAGCATAGTGCAAAAGATGGAGAATGGACCTTGGAGTCAGGAGACACAAATTGGGAAAGCTAACTCTGTCACATGGTGCCTATGCGACCATGGCCAACTCTTCTTCAGTTTACAGTAATCTAAGCAATTCTCAGAGACTATAAATTTCAGAGAAGGTGCTAACCTGACTTGGCAGAAGTTGTGTCTTTCCTAGAAATTCCTACACTTATGATAAAATCAATACAATTTTGAAAACCTATACATGAGAGAGAGTGGGCCTACCCTTTATCACTGCACCTTGCTTGCTTTCAAATTTTGGGGGGGTTACATATAAATTAAGTTGCATGTATAAGAATAACTCCTTAAGTAAAGAAAGGAACTGGGTATTGTTCAGGGAGAATTAGGCTAAATGTAGGATTGGGTTTTTTAAGAATATATATCTGTGAGAGGAATAGAAAGCAGACAGGTAAGTAAAAAAAACAAGTAAAGTAATTTTTATCTCAACTTTGATGTCTATATGTTTCAATTCGTGTTTTGTCTTTGTATCTAGGATATAGCTTGTATTTGCTAGGTAGTGGGAACTGAAAAAAAAATAGGGTGAGACTCAGGAGTTTACGGTTTTGGAGGTAGAACAAGAGAAGAGATTTCTCAGTAAAAATATTTTTTTTCCATTTGGATGGCACTGTAGTAGCAGCTTTAAACTGATAAAGATCTAGACCAAGAAACCTGAAGATAACAAGGGCTGATTAGGGAAAGCCAATTTAGGGTTTATTATTATTATTGTTGGTGTTGTGGTTTTTATTCACAAGTTAGATGATTTCAAGTTAAATTGAGTTCCAAAGCTAAAGTTTGTAGATTATTCTTAAATTAAATGTAAAGGACTGTCTGCCTCTGCCCTCCCTCCCCATTATATCTGACATCAGAGCAATGTTTTTAAAACTGCAATTTTTTTTTCATTTTTAAGACACTGTGATCAGGCCTTTATGTCAGAGCCTTAAATGCAATCATTTTAGTATTTCAGTAATTTGTTTAAAAATCTATATTAACCCTGTAAAAGATGTTTTTATAAATAATGTCAGTGAAAAGTGTGTCAGAAATGAAGCTCTTTCGATCTGTGAATCACTAAGCATTGACTCTCTCCAGATACTGAAAAGTGAGGAGCAGCAGGAAAGAAAAGAGGGTGGGAATGATTTGGAATTTGGAAAATGGTTTCTGTTAAGGAGGCAGTCAAGCCATTTGTAAGCTTCTAACAAGCTTGCGAGTCAAAATGGAGGATACTTTGTGTTCCAAGCCCCTCTTGTTCTTTTAGAGGGAGTTATGATAAGCGACCTCTTCCTTAGTGTGATAGAATTCATTATAATTGAAACCTCTCACACACTGTCACATTAAAGTCTTTGGCAGTGGATTAGCTGGATTAGCGAATCCCATAATCTGAAATGGTAGGAATAAGTATCTCTTGTGTAAAATAAACTATCAAAATTATAATTTAATGTTATTTATGATAGTGTTGGGAAAATGGATCCAGATGTGCATTGTTATTGTTGCAGTTTCTGTTGTTGCTGTTACTTTTACTATCTTTCTATATGGGTCAGGAAGTTAGTCAGCAAGCTGAGTTACTCCTTTAAGCCAAGTTTTCCCCTCATAAATAAATGATTTACACTGTGTTAAAGAAAAGGGCCTAACATTAATTTAGCAATTGATTGTATTGGAAGTAGTGTTTAAAATGTGCTCCTTTTAAATTCTTTTGAGTTATGGATTTAATTGTTAAAAGACTGTTGTTAATGAAAGAAATCAATAACAAATTAATAACTGAGTTCAAGTGCCAATATTTTAAGACTTCAGAGTCTAGCCCCATGTTTAGGTGGCCAAAGTGCAATGATTTGACTTCAGTGAAGAATTAGAACTTGTAAAGTAAAAGGTTTTTAGAAATCAATCTGCAATCACCTTTAGTCTTGGAGTAAGATTAGAAAACCATCTGGTTAATCATGTCCATACACACACATGCACACATATATGTTATTTTTGTGCTGTGATTATTACATAAAAATCCTAAGTTTTTCCTTCTATTCTTCAATTATTTAATTCAACTATTCAAATAACTCCCTCCATGGAAGCTCTTGAAGCTTTCTTTCTGAGAAAACTGACCACATCCTGCCAATATTAAATCAAATTGCTTAGGGCACTTTGTTTGGGCCAAAAGCATCTGTTCAACTTAGAATTTTAGGATATTTTAGGCTAGCACACTTTAAGTTAACCTGATAATAACAGGTATGATTTCAAACTGTTTGGAATTGATCCAGCTCCTTAAGGAAGTAGAAGAAAATATTAAAAAGAGATGGAAATTATCACCATGTGTCTTTTTTAGAAAGGAAATATATTGATTTGTGGATAATAATTTTCTTTTTTGCTTTGACATCCTAAGAGTAATGGGCCATAGAAATCAAAATGTTAAGATTAACGAGTATACATTTGCGTTTGATTTCATTTAAGCCAAAATCTGTCCTGGAGGAAATAAGAACAGGGTCTGAATGTGCTCCCTTATCAGGAAAATTATAGTAAATTAATACCTAACACAAAAGAAATTTCTTAGTTGGCATTAAGAAATTTTGTAGCTGTGTGGCCCAGAAAGTTATTTTCTTCTCTTTGTGAAGAACACATAATTGTAAAGTGTTTGGCATAGAGCAAATATTGTATGAATGTTAGGTATTTTTGTTATTTCTATAAATACATGCAATTGCTTCAAGGTTTATAATTTTATATGGGTTTTTAGATGTGATCAATATGCAATGGTGATGAGATAAATGCTTTCAATTATAAGGTAATTTGGAATTACTCTGAATTGAGGTCACCTGATAGTTATTGGATTGTGTTTCATGTTTTAAATACAGGGCATTGTTTATGGTATTGTTATGCTTCAAATTTTTTAATGTAGAATTATCTGGTAAACTCTTAGCAATTTCTATAACCATAACCTTGAACAATTAGCAATCAGCAAAAAAAAAAATTATAATCCAGTTGTTGTTAGAGTCAGAGTTGTACTGTTAAAAAAAAGAATGGGTTAGAAAGCTATTAGATCATTCTATCAGCCCTACTGACCACATGTTGTAACATTCTGAAGTTCTATAATTTGCCAACTTAAATTTCCAAGTTTTTCCTATATTTAAGAGGAAGATTCACCTTAAATTATTTGGCTATCACTAATAAAAATTATGAGACTGCTAGCTAAGTTATGTGGAATTATTATTACAATGTTAAAACCTATCAAGTATTTTCATAGGTATTTTAAAAAGGAAAACTGGTAATTGTACAAATCAAAAAAAAACTTATAAAATATCCTTTGTAAACCTACAAGGATTCTTGGAACCATCTAGTTGTTAATTCTTCTCAACCCTGTGCAAGTTTTCTGTGCTGCATAATTCCTACTGAATAAATGGGAATTCTTGCCCAAAACGAGGGTGTTTTATGATTTAGAGTATTTCATCTGAAGATATATTTGTATATGCATGTTAATTTGATGGGTTACAGCAATCAGCCAGTATTGTTTTTCTAGAGGTCTAAGTGAACTATCACATATTCTCTGGCTATGGGGTATTCCAGAATGTAATTATTTTTTTAATTTCTAGTGATATATTTTAAGACAAAAGGAAGAAAAGGACATTGAGTAAATTTTTAAATGCCTGCTAAACTTTGCTATCCTGATAAGGCAAATTTAATTGGTTTTTTTTTTGATGTGGCAGTTGTTGTTTAGAAAACCTGAATATTCTCCATATTGCAGTCATTTTTTTGACTTGAGGACCAGTTTTGATGCTGTTATAACCATGTTGCTGCTTCTAACTCCATACTAAATTTCAATTATTGGGGTAGACACTGGAGATTTGCCATTGCAATATTGGTTCTATTAGTTATTAGATAAATATCAATGCACCTAAATTTCTGTAATAAGCTGCAAGTGATTCTGGAATGGGAGTGGGAGCAGGCCCAGGGCTGAATTTCCAATTGTGGTGGAGATCCCCAGGCCTCTCAGCCCAGGATAAGTCTGCCAGAGCTACATGAGACAGAAGCACAAAGCCTGTGGCCATGGTTGCAGCTACTCTTGGGCCTATCAGCCCATAGTCTAAAGGTTTGAAACTCACCTTCTTGAACCTCCAGGAGCCATGATGACATCCCTTAAATCCAGAGAATACTGCACTAGGAGAAACTCTGGAATAGAGGAACTAGAAGTGGGAGTTCAGTAGTCTTTTAGCTCCAGAAGCTAAGGACACCCCGTCTTGCAGTAACAGAAGGAGAACAGTGCAGGAAGGGATGCATCCAAGCAAGCCCAACAGAGCAGACCAGTGGGAGTTCCTGAGTCCTAGGAAAGTGGAGACAGCAAGTGCCATCACCAGGTCCTGAAGCATGCCTTTGCACAGCCAGGGGAATTAGCAGACACCAGCACAGACAACAGGTGAGACCACCCACGCTATAGCACAGTCCTTGGGGAAGAGGAGAATTCCAGCAGCTAAACTAACCCTCCCCAACACCTCATGCTCTTACCCCAGGGGAAATTCAGAAAGACTTCACTGGGCCTCCATCCTTGGCACACACCAGCCAGCTTCACCTCAGCACCAGGTGAGTGGCAGCATTATATAGCCTCTACCTAAGAAAACCAGAGGCCACAGCACAAAAAGCCAGTAACCAGGCCCCTAGCTCCCAATACAAGAAGTTTAGGACAGAGCCACTTGGGTCCTAGAAGCAGAGAAGAAACTAAGTTATCACTCTTTGCAGATGATATGAAGATATACTTAGAGAATTCTAGAGAATCAAGTAAAAAACAATTTGAAATAATAAATAACTTTAGCAAAGTTGCAGGATAAAAAATAAACCCACATAAATCCACAGCATTCCTATATAATACTAACAAAGACTAAGAGCAAGAGATAGAAAGAGAAATCCCATTTAAAATTACTGTAGACACTACAAAACATTTGGGAGTCTACCTGCCAAGGCAAACCCAGGAACGATATGAACACAGTTACAAAATATTTCTCACACAAATAAAGTCACATCTAAATAAATGGGAAAAAAATCAGTTGCTCATGGTTAGGTAGAACAAATATAATAAATTTGATAATTTTACCTATATTAATTTACTTATTTAATGCCATAGCAATCAAACTACAAAAAATTATTTTACAGAACTGGATAAAATAATAATAAAATTCATCTGGTAGAACAAAAGATCCGGGATATCAAGGGAATTTATGAAAGGAAATGCTATGGAAGGAGGCCTAGCCATACCAGACATTGAAAATATAAAGCAGCAATCATCAAAACTACTTGCAACTGGCTAAGAAATATAGTGGTGGATCAGTGGAATAGATTAGGGACACAAGACCCAGTAGTCAATGAATATAGTAAGGTACTGTTTGACAAATCCAAGGAGTCTAACTTCTGGGATAAGAACTCACTATGTCACAAAACTTCTGGGAATACTGGAAAACAGTATGGCAGAAATTGTGCATAGACCAATATCTTACTCCATATACCAAAATAAGGTCCAAATAGGTTAATGACTTAGATTTAAAGGCTGATACCATAAGCAATTTTGGAGAGTAGAGAAAATTTACCTGTCAGACCTATGGAGAAGGGAAGAGTTTATGACTAAACAAGAGATAGAGAGCATTACAAAATGTAAAATGGGTAATTTGATTACATTAAATTGAAAAGTTTTGTACAAACAAAGGCAATGCAAACAAAATTAGGAGGAAAGCAGAAAATTGCAAAAGAATTTTTACACCCAGTGTCTCAGACAAAGTCCTCATCTCTAAAACATAAAGAGAACTGAGTCAAATTTATAAGAACACAAGACATTCCCCAACTAAGTGTATGAAGAGGCAGTTTACGTAGGAAGAAATTAAAGATATCTATAGTCATATGAAAAAATGCTCTAAATCACTATTGGTTAGAAAAATGCAAATCAAAACAACTCTTAGGTACCACATCTCACCCATCAGATTGGATAACATGTAAAAACAGAAAAATGATAAATGCTGCAGACGTGGGAAAATTGGATCACTATTAAATGGTTGCTGAGGTTGAAAAGTAATCCAACCATTCTGGAGAGCAATTTGGAAGTATACCCAAAGGGCTATAAAAATGTGTGTACCCTTTGACCCAGAAATACCACTTCTAGAGCTGTATCTCTAAGAGCTCATATAAGGGGGAAAAGGACCTGTATGTACAAAAGAAATATTCATAGCAGTTCTTTTTGTGTTAGCAAAGAATTGGAAATCAAGGGGATGCCCATCATCTGGCGAATGGCTAAACAAATTGTGGTATATGAATGTAATGTAATACTATTGTGCTACAAGAAATGAGGAGCAGATGGACTTCTTGCTGATTTTTGTACATATAGGTCCTTTTTCTTTTTTACCTCTTTTGGGATACAGATCTTATAATGCTATTGCTAGGTCAAAGAGTATGCATGGTTTTCTAGCCCTTTGGTCATAGTTCCAAAAAGAGCTATAGAATGGTTGAATCATTTCACAACAGCACCAACAGTGCATTAGTCTCATTTTTCCCCACAGTGCCTCCAACATTTATCATTTTCCTTTTCTGTCTTATTAGCCAATCTAACAAGATGAGATGGTATCTCCAAGTTGCTGAAATTTTCAATTCTCTAATCAATAATGACTTAGAGTACTTTTTCATATGGCTTTAGATAATTTTGATTACTTGATCTGAAAGCTGATCATTTAATTTGATCATTTATGAAGTGGGGAACGTCCCTTATTTTGATAAATTTGACTCAGTTCTATATATGTTCAAGAAATGAGGCCTTTATCAGAGAAACTTGCTTCAATTTTTTTTCACAGTTACTATTGCTAACTGCATTTCCCTCCATCCTATTCCCCTATTTATTCTATTTTCTCTTTACTTTCACCCTGTAATGGCAAGCAAAGTGGGACTTTTTTTGTCCTTTTGTTAATTAGGTCATGAGAGGTGTGAAGTCCTTGTGAGGTTTGAAGCTCTGGAGAAGTGTGAAGCTCTCTGACCATGAAGAAATGTATATATACTCTGAGGTTAGCATTTTGTTTGGGCCTCACTCACTGGAAGAGTGTCAGGTGTCTTGATGAATTTGAGAAGTGCAGAAGCCAGCGTAACGTGTAACATCTGTCGAGCTCCCGCCTCTGTGAAAGAGCAGGCGGGGCGTCTTCTCAGATCTATCCCTTCTGAGTCCTGCACCTTTAGTAGTTTGGTATATTGGCTTTTAATTCGGGGAGATTCACAATTCCTTTGGTTTACGTTGTTGTCTTTACTGTGTATATTGTTTTCTTGGCTCTGCTTATTTCACTCGGTATCAGTTCATGTGGATCTTTCCATGCTTTTATGTATTTATTACATGCTTTTTTATGTTCTATTGTTTTAGAATGTTGAATTGAAAATTCTCTCCCTCCCTCCATCTCTCCCACCCAGTGAGGACAAAGAATAGGATTTTGATTATACTTGCGA
>JAQQSZ010013421.1:0-11760 GCA_028646595.1 Phalanger gymnotis | reverse complement strand
AATGGGGCATAGAGATTTATCTTGCCCTACAAGAAAGTAAGGGAAAGGGGGATGGGAGGGGAATGGGGGGACGGAGGGGAGGGCAGACTGGGGAACAGGGCAACCAGAGTGTACGCCATCTTGGAGTGGGGGGGTGGAAATGGGGAGAAAATCTGTAATTCAAACGCATGTGAAAATCAATGCTGAAAACTAAACATATCAAAAATAAATTTAAAAAAAAGAAAAAGAAAAAAATATAAATATATTAAAAAAAATATTTGAAGCAGAAGTCTTTTTGTAGTAGCAAAGAACTGGAAACTAATATGCTGCCCATCAAGTGGGAACCAGCTCAACCAATTATAGCATATGAACGTAGTAAAATACCGTTATCTCTTAAGAAATGGTGAAAGGAACCATCTCAGAGCATCCTTGAAGGTTAAGTATGAACTGATGCAGAGTGAGGTGAGCAGAACTGGGGGAACAATTGATACAATAACAATTTTGTAAAAAAAAAAAAAAAACAACTCCGATTGATGCAGGGACCAACTACATTTCTAGAATAGTGTTAATGTAGCAGGCTACCCAGAGGTGGTGAACTCAAGATACAGAATGAGTGGTACATTTAAGGACATGGCCAAAGTAGGAATTTGTTTTGCTCAACTATGCATATTTGTCAAGATGGCTTCATTCCTATTTTTTTTCTTTTTTGGGGGAGAAGATGAAAGAAAAACAAAAGCTTGTTAATTAAAATAAAATAAAAGCTTGTTTTAAAAGTTTTTTTAAGTAGACAAGTTCCTTAAGGGCAAACAGTGCCCCTCTTTTGTCTCTATATCCCCAGTGCTTTGCAAAGTAAGTGGTGCCTAGTAATAGCTTAATAAATGCATGTTGATTTTGGATTGTTAGTATAACTTTTATTTACTGAGATCATGCTAAGTTTGAATCTGACTGGACCTTAATGACTTCTCTAGTCAACAAATAATCAAAGGTAATTTCAATGTGTTAGAGTAGAAAGAACGGTGGATTTGGAGTCAGAATGTTTTGATTACATAATTTTTTTTTAATTTTTATATATTACTTTTCCAATTACATGTAAAAATCATTTTTAACATTCATTTTTTTTAAATTTTGAGTTCCAAATTCTCTCCCTCCCCCTACCCTCAGAAGGCAAGCAATTTGACATAGATTATACAGATTACATAAAATTGAAAGATTTGTGCATAAATGAAATCAATGCAGCTAAAATTACAAAGGAAACAGATAATTTGTATAAGGGGGCTTATTCTCACACAAAAAGCATGTGGATCTGAAACCCAGACCCATCAGGCAAACACACATACTGCTCTTACACAGTTTCCAGGTGAGAGCTCTTCATGACGGTGGCGACAAGGGTCTGATCATATCGGCAGAGGATGGACTTGGAAGGAACCTCAGAAGTCATTTCCTTCATCATCATTATCATCATCATCTTACAGAGCAGGAAACTATCATCCAGAAAGGGAAAGAGTCTGGTCCAAGGCCCCACAGGCAGTAAATGGGAAACAAGACTGAAACCTACATCCTTCAACTTCAAAGTCTTTCCTTGCAAGCTTCTTGGGTGGCTTCCCATATGGCATGGGTGGGGAACCTGGTATAGGTGCCTATATATAAATATACATGTATACATATATATAGATATATATACACATATGAAGATATGCACATATACACTTGTACCTATACATACATGTATACATATGTGTATGTGCGTCTATACATGTGTGTTGTGTGTGGCCCAAAGGAAATCTTGAGTGCTTGGCTGGGCTGAGAGCTACCTGCACTGCTTAAGAGATCAAGGGGATAGAAGGAAGAGGGAGTGATGACAACTGCAACCTTGCCACCACCTTCTCAGTCAATCCTCCTCCCAAAGGACATGTCATAGTCAAGGTTATAGAGACCCTCAAAGTTCTGATCCATCTGTGGAAAGGAAAAAAAAATTGTCTTTCAGTTATCCATGAGAGTTTCAAAGAGTAAAGAAGTTACGCCAGAGGAGCCATTTCTGACCTGGGTCAGACTCTGAAATTCAAGAATAAACAGACATATTGGCCAATTAGCCAAAGGGGGCACTCGGCATACCTCACAAAGCTCTTCTTCTTCATGAGGGATTTTAATTAAAAAACCAGAGGAGGGCTGGCAGGGCGAATGAAAAATGGGAGGGGGAGGTCACCTCAGAAAAGCCACGGCTGGCATGGAAATACAAGGATTCCAGACTTGCCAGGATGTTCAGAATTTATTAAAATTCCCACTGAGTGAACTCAGAGCTGAATGAGACCATCAAAGAGCTGCCTGGGGATGGAGGCAGGCCTCTAATGACTTCTGCAGCCACAAGCCTTTCAAACAATTGTCGTTCAAGGCCAACACAGACACCAGCAAGGTAAAAACCTACTACATAGACATTTGACATCTCAACAGCCAGGAGGCTTGGGTGCTAGCATGCACGGGGTCTCCAGAGCCTGCAGAAACCTTGGGGATCATCCCATCCTCTCTATAGCATTCTGAAGAGGTCTCTTACCAGTTTTGAATACCTCCCATGACAGGGAGCTCACTACCCTCTCAAGCAAATGGTTCTATGACTGGAAAGCTCTGATTCTTATGAAGGCCATCCTTCTATTAGCCTGAAATTTATTACTTTGTAACTTCACCCAAATAACTTTAGTCACTTCATCCTGTAAGCCAGTCTAGCCATTCTGCCCATGATAACTCTTCCCATATTCAAACAAATCACTGGGTCTCCCCAAGTCTTATCTGCTCCAAGCTAAACATTGTGATGGCTGACGTTTACACAGTGGCTTGCATATATTACCTCATTTGAGCCTCACAAGGGCCCTGTGAGGTAGGTGCCACAGCTATTTTTGGTCCCAACATATAGAGAACTCCTTGTATGAAAATCCTTTCCACTTATGCAGACGGGTCAGTCCATCAGCAAGCATTTATTAAGTGATTAGTATCTGTCAGACACTGGGCTGGGAATAGAAAGAAAGGGAAAACAGGGTCCCTACTCTCTAGGGAGGGCAGCAAGGCAGTGCAATGGATAGAGCCCTGGGCCTGGAGTCAGGAAGACCTGAGTTCAAATCTGGCCTCAGACACTTACCAGCTCTGTGACCCTGGGCAAGTTACTTAACCTTGTTTGCCTCAGTTTCCTCATCTGTAGAATGAGCTAGAGAAGGAAATGGCAAACCCCTCCAGTGTCTTTGCCAAGAAAACCTCAGATGGGGTCACAAAGAGTTGGACACCACTGAAATGACCGAATAACAACGACATTCCAAGGAGCTCACCTTGGAATATGGCATAAAACATGAAAATAACCCAGCATATGTATCCAGTATAAATGGAAGGCCCCACAGCTGGGGTGGGGGCTGGGAAAGAGCTTCTGCAAAAGACTGCATCTGAGCTGAACACGGAAGGAAGCCAGGTGGCAGAGAGCAGGAGGGAGAGTATCCCAGGCCTGGGAGACAGCCAGTGCAAACACTGTTGGGAGAGGGAGCATCGTACGTGAGTGGAGCCATACTGGTAAGCAGGCCGATACACTGGGCCGTAGACTTTGTGAGAAGACCGGAAGGGGCCAGATTACAAAGGTCTTTAAAAACCAAACAGAGGGCCTTCTATTTGCCCTCAGTGGCAATAGAGGGCCACTGTTGTTGTCATTTGTCCGTTCTCTAATAGGAGATCATGACATCAGGGAGGTGATGCCATGATGTGCAAGTGAATTAGATTAAAGTGACAAAGAGCTGTGCAAAGTCACCAGCCTCACTGTCTCCTCCCAGAGAGTCACTAGAGCATATGGAATAGGAAGGTGGCATGGTCAGCCCTACACTTGAGACAGATCAATGTGACAGCTCAGCAGAGGACGAACTGGAGTGGGGAGACACTCGAGGTATGCAGACCCACCAGCAGCTATTGCAATAGTCCAAGCCCGAGGTGGTAGGAGTGTCAGAGGACAGAAGGGGACATACTGGAAAGATGTTGCAGAGGTGAGCTCAACAGGCCTTGGCACCATATTGGAAATGTGAGGATGAGAGATAGTAAGCAGTCCAGGATGCCTCTGAGGTTGTGAGCCTGGGGGGCTGAGAGTTTGGTGGGGCCCTCAACAGTAACAGGGAAGTTTGGAAGTGGGGAGAGTTCAAGTGGAAGGATGCTGAGTTCTGTTTTGGACACGTTGAGCTTAAGATGTCCACAAGGCAATTAGAGATGAAAGACTAGAGATCAGCAGAGAGGCTAGGGCTGGATAAGCTGATTTGAGAATCACTAGCATGGAGATCATTGAATCCATGGAAAATGATGAGATCACTGTAGAGAGAGCAGGCCTAGGACAAAGTCCCTGTACCCTAGGGGCCGCCCACAGGTGGTGGGCATGACTTTTGATGGATAAAGATCCAGCAAAGGAGACTGAGAAGAAGTGGTCAGATAAGTAGGGGGGAGAACCAGGAGAGAGCGGTGTCCCAAAAACCCGAGAGAGTATCAAGAAGAAGAGAGTGATGGAGAGTGTCAAAGGCTGCAGAGAGATCAAGGAAGATGAGGATGGAGAAAAGGCCATTGGGTTTGGCAAATGTAGAGGTCGTTGGTAACTTCAAAGAGAGCAGTTTCTGTTGAATGATAAATTTGGAAGCCAGGTTGTGGAGAGTTAAGAAGAGAGTGAGAGGAGAAGTGGAAACACCTGTTACAGATGGCCTTGTCAAGGAGTTTAGCCACAATAGGCAGAAAAGATATGGGATGATAATTGGGGAATGAAGGATCAAGGGAGGAGTTTTTGAAGATGGTGGAGACACAGCCATGTTTGTAGACCGTAGGGAAGCAGCCAGTCGACAGAAAGAGAAAAGCGTGCGCAACCTGCGCAAGATGGAATGGATGACTTATGCCAGAAGAGGAGACAGCCTTGGTAAGAAGAAGGGCTGCCTCTTTATTTGAGACAAAAGTGAGGAAGGAGATAGTGTCAGAAGGTTACTGAGTGATAGAAATAAAGAAGATGAGAGAAAGAAAGGGAGCTCTCTGTGAATGGCCTCAACTTTTCAGTAAAATAAGAGGCAAGGTTCTCAGCTGAGAGAGTGAGGGAGGAGACTGTGGGAGTCTTGAGAAGGGAGGAAAAGTTCTGGAAGAACTACTGTGGCGAGTGGGATGGTGAGTTGATGAGGGAAGTGCAGGGTTGCCGAGCAGCAGAGAAGGCCCAGCTGAAGTCGCGTAACACAAGTTTGTAGCGGACCCAGTCAGAATGATTGTGTGATTTTCCCCCCACCTTCGTTTAGCAGCATGTGTGTAAGATTGATGTCAGCAGATTATTTCTTTCCTGTATGTGACATTTGGCTTGGTAATGTCCCCACAAGCATAGAGGTGTGAGTGATGATAGTGCAGACCCCCAGGGTCATCCCTAGAACCTGAGCTCCCAGCCAGCCTCTGGGAGCCAAACCATAAGTTTAAGTGCAAGGTTGGAGAGGAGGCCAAAGGTGAGTGTTAGAGAGACCTCAACCTGCCAGCAGGCTAGACTACCTCCTGGGTGGCTTTCAGTGAGCACCCAGGCCCGATGATTCCCCTCTCTGGTGAACAGCTGGTTGTTCCTTTCACTGCTTCTTCTTGAGTTCAGCAACTGGACCAGAGTTCTTTTCATCTTTCTTTTGTCTTAGATGCCTTTGGCGGTCACTCTGGTGAAGCCTGTGGACGTCTTCTCAGAATCATGTTTGTAAATGCATAAAATAAAATAGCAAGGATTACAAAAGGAAGCTAAATCCATTGAAACATACTTATCAAAATATTCAAAAAACAGGTTTACAGACTCCCTGCCCTGGACCTCGGGGGGCAGGCACAGGGAGCGACAAAGCAGGGCAGTGTCTGTGGACTCTGGGTCAAGAACCCCTGATTACAGAACACTAAGAATGACAATTGTTTCAATTACCTTGACTCAACCTCCATCTCCCTTTTAATATTTTTCTCTCCATTACTCTCCTTCTTTCATTTTTTGTAAATGCTGACAATGCATTGTCGGTGGAGTTATGGACTGATCCAACCATTCCGGAGAGCAACTTGGAACTATGCCCAAAGGGCTATAAAACCCTGCACACCCTTTGGCCCAGCAATACCACTACTAGGTCTGTATCCCAAAAAGATCATAAAAGAGGGAAAAAGGACCCACATATACAAAGATACTTACAGCAGCTCTTTTGTGATGGCAAAGAATTGGAAATTGAGGGGATGCCCACCAATTGGGGAATGCCTGAACAAGTTGTGGTCTATAAATATAATGGAAATGCTATAAGAAATGATGAGCACGCAGATTTCAGAAAAATCTGGAAAAACTTATATGAACTGATGCTTAGTGAAGTGAGCAGAACTAGGACAACATTGTACATGGTAAGAGCAACATTGTGTGATGACCAACTCTGATAGACTTAGCTCTTCTCAGGAATGAAATGATCTAAGACGCTTCCACAGGACTCACGATGGAAAATGCTATCGCATCCAGGGAAAGAATTATGGAGTCCGAATGAAGATCAAAGCTTGCTATCTGCTCTTTTTGTTTCCTTTCTCTTAGTTTTTCTCTTTGGTTCTGATTCTTCTTTCACATGTCTGATGCGGAAATATGTTTAATATGATTGTACATATATAGCCTATATCCAATTGCATGCCATCTTGGGGAAGAGGAAAGGGGAAGGAGGGGGGAAATTTGGAACTCAAAATCCTTTAAAAGTGAATGTTGAAAACTAAAAATAAATTTTTTAAATCAAAAAAATACTGACAATATATGGGTTTGGGGCAGATTGGGTTTTATCTAAGATTAAAAGAAAGTAAAATCTATTCCCCCACATGTACAAGGTAATCTACTGGGGCTCAGTGGATAGAAAACCAGACATGGAAGAATTCAGGAAAACCTGAGTTCGAATCTATCATCAGACACTTGCTAATTGTGTAACCTTGTAACTTAACCTCTGTCTGCCTCAGTTTCATTATTTGCAAAAGCATAGGGATAATAATGGCACCTACCTGGCAGAGTTGTTGCAAGGGTCACGAGATATTTGTAAGGAGCCTTGAAAACCTTAAAGGACTATATACATATAAGCTGTCATCATCATCATCTTCTTCTAAGGCATCCCCACTTCTTCTCCACCTTCACCCCATCCCCATGAACACCCATGGCTGGTGGTGGTAGCATTGAGGGGAGGGGAGAGGAAGCAGAGCAGAGCATTTCCCCAAGGAGTAGGAACATAGAGGATCAAAGACTCTCCCATAGGAATTCTCAATCTAGGTTTCCTGATCTAATTTCTTAGATAATCTATTAACTGCATTCCTATATTATTGGCTTTATTTATAGTCCTATGTATTTTATTTTATGCATTTAAAAACATGATTCTGTAAAGGGATCTATTGTCTTCGCTGGATCACCAGAGCACTCCATGACAAGTCAACCCCTACTTAGCTGGCTCACCAGGACAATCTCAGCCAATCACAAGGTGGGACCCATCACCATTGTTTGTGGTCCTTAGGAAGCTCTGGGAGCAGGTGATCTTGTTTCCTCTTAGGCTTGTCTGTGTCCTGTGGCTCTATCCCTGTCTCCTCCTGGCTCTCTCTGTGCTGTCCTGACTCCACTTGGCAGACCCCATTATAAGTCAGAGTCACCCTTTTTGTTACAATGTCCTCTGTCATAACAAGGATTATTGTGATCCTTGGGGATGTCCTTTGTAGTAGAAATGTACAACATTCTATCTAGTCTTGCTCCTTATTCCTCACTCTGAATCACCAGATGCCCTGGAGAAAGCCAGAAAGGCAGAGACAGCAAAGCCAAAATTCCCCTGAGGTACATGTGCACACTGAGTCCTGAGCACATTACTGTGAACATAGTAAATGCATCATAATTATTCACTGAACTTGTCAGACTCAAGGTCAAGGATAGCTTTCCCGCCAAGACCACAGAACCAATTATATTCTGAAGTCCTGAATCAAGACATATCCAAGTTGTTGTTCAGATATGTCTGACTTTTCATGACCCCATGGTCCATAGCACACCATGCCCATCTGTTCTCCACTACCTCCCAAAGTCTGCCCAAGGTCATGTTTGTTGTTTCCATAACACTATCTTCCTGTCTCCTCTGCTGTCCCCTTCTTTTGCCTTCAATCTTTCCCAACATCAGGGACTTTTTCTGTAACGGGACAGGTTAGAGCCGACCCCCACGTATCTCTGGACCCCTGTACCCTGAGGCAATTTGCCAAAGGCAAGGGTGGAACAAGATGGCATTGGGAGGAAGGGTCCCGCCCTGGTTGACAACGTGGCAGTTCCGGGTCTTTGTCTGGACTTGCCCGAATCAGTGGGGAGACCGGGCTAGTTGAGGGAGTGCCGGGAGGAGGAGACTGGGCGGACCGAGGGTGGACCCCTGCCACTTCATCACTTCTATATAATGCTCTTGCATACCCCCAAAGTTGCCACCATCTTGCCTCCCACCTCATTCATTGTCCCTGAGATTCTTCCCTTCTGCTGGTCAGGAGCAGGAGGTGGGTGGTGGAGACCCCCAACATTTTCCAATGAATCCTGTCTTCTCACTATGTGGCTGAACTATTTAGATTTCACTTTCAGTATTTAACCTTACAAGTGAACTGCCTGAGTCAAATTCTTTAAGTATTGACTGATTTGATCTTCATGCTGTCCAAGGGATTCTCAAAAGCCTTCTCCAGCACCGTAATTCAAAAGCACTGATTCTGCAGCGCTCAGCCCAACTCTCACAGATATACATTGCTACTGGGAAAACCATAGCTTTGACTACGGAGACCTTTGTCAGCTTGGTGATATCTCTGCTTCTTAGTCTGCCGTCCAGATTTGCCATGTACGCGGCCGCCATTCTGCTTCAGTAAAATCATTGTGTAATAAATCACACCTAGAATGAGGGGCATGACAAACCCACTGCCCTCTGCCCTAATCAGGCCATACTTACAGTACTTTGTTCAGTTGTGGGCACTATATTTTAGAAAGGTCATAGAAAATCTGGAAACTCGCCAGGAGCAGGGTAACTGGGTGTCTGAAGACCACACCCTAGGAAGGTCATTTGAAGATATTAAGGAGGTTTAACCTGGGGAAGAGGCTTAGAACGATCTTCCAGACTTTTGAAGGCCTGTCATACAGAAGAGGGCTTAGCCTTCTTCAGCTTGGCCCCAGAGGGTAGAATAATGAGTGGAGATTGCAAACAAATAAACTCAGGTTTGATGGCAGGAAAAACTTCCTCACAATTGGAACTGTCCATCAGTTGAAGGGACTGACCTGGGGAGATAGTGGGTTTCCTGTCACTGGGTGGATGACCATTTACTAAGCATGCTATGGTGAGACTCCTTTCAGGTATGGATTGTCCTAGATGCCCATTGAGGAATTATGGGATTCTGTTATCACTGTGGGTCTTCAAGCAGAAACTAGATGGTCATCTGTTGGGTACTTTTAGAGAAAATGGCCTCCGAGGTACCTTGACTCACTGACATTCTACGATTCTGTCTGATCTCCATGATAATCCCTGCACATTTAGAGGAGGGGGCCCCATTTCCCCTCAGTGAGCAAATGTTTCTTCAAACAATCAGGGGGGAGGGCAAAGACCACCTTGTGTCAGTATAAGAGAGTACCCCCAAGTGCACGACAGTCAACTGGAGTCTGTTTCAGGAACACTGTTCTCCCTCCAGAGGCCCATTGAAATACAAAGGGGTCATGTTACAGCATTTGGAATGTCCGAGATGCTAAATTGCCCAATCTCCTGGGAACAGGCTTACTGGGGACAGTTGGACCTAAACTTTCCGTGCTCCCTGCCTGGGCCAGATGGGTAGTATCTAGCCCCCCTTCCCAGCAACCTCAAGGAATTCCAGAAGAGCTCTCACCAATAATGGCCCCAGGACTCAGGAGGCCAGATGTGGCTCTTCAATATGTTTGCTTTAGGAATTTTTCTGTTTTGTTTTGTTTTGTTTTGTTGCTCTTTGAGAGAAATTGCCAGTTCCTAGAAGAGAAAAACAAAACCTCCTTCAGAGAGAGTTCACTAAAGTTTGCTGACCCTCCACTGATCCATCAGCCGCCTTGGGCACTGCCACGACTTCTTAGGGCAAAATCTGTTTCCCCTTCTTCAGTGGAAGAAAAATAAAGCTTATTTTATTTCATCTCTCATGTCTCTTCATTGCCAATAGGATAAAGTCCAAATTCCTCATCCATAGACTGGTCCCAGCTAACATGTATAGCCTTAGCTGTCATTACTCCAATATATGAATGGATGCATGGATGGATGGGTGGATAGATGGATGGATGGATGGAATTTATTAACTATTATCTATGTGCTAAGTGCTGGGGATATAAATAAAAAAATTATGGCAGTCTCTGCCCGTAAGGAGTTTATATTCTAAATAACACACATGGTAGTGTTAATGATGACCTAGAAGGAATATTTTGGTTTGGAAAATTGGCGAGATGGTGAGTGGAACCAAACAAGAGGAGATGAATATACCTTTTCCAGTAGCAATGATAGTTAATTTGATCATGGCTTCAGAATAAGAAGGGCAGTAGAGGACTAGCAAAGGCACAGGATCAGGTTGCATGGCAGCTAGTGAGATGACCAGGAATTTAGTAGAACATGGCTGGCACTTGTTCTAGATGGCACGGGTAACTGAATCAACCGCCAGTCACCGGGAGTTTCAGTGATGGAACCCCACTCCAGCCAGACCATTTCCCACTATGTCCCCTTAAATATGCCCTGATCTTTGCCACATCCATTTTTTACTCCCATTTCTTACCCTCATGGTGCCTTCCTGAATGCCCTCTCTCCTTGTCTCCATCTGTCTGATTCGTGCCCATTGTTAACACAATCAGGGAAGCAGAACAACCAAGCCATTGGAGCAGGAAGACCTGTTGCCAATAGGCCCAAGTCAAGCATGAGTCTCTCCATCATTATAGGGCTGCCCAGGACTACTACATCAAAGCTGGAAGAAGCAAGACTTCTTTGCTGGTATCTTCAGGGTGACCCATTAGACAGTCGTGGCAAAGCTGGTTGTCCTTGAAGGAGTAAGATTTACAGAGAGAGCAAACGAGAGAAAGAAGAGGAGAGAAGAGAAAAAAGAGAAAGGAGAGAGAGGAGAGAAAGAAAGAGAAGAAAGAAGTCTTTTTTCCAGGCCAACCGTATCCAATTCCTTCAATCCACCCCCACGTGACATAGACTTAAGGCCTTAGTTGCTTTTCTCTAGATACTCTCAAGCAAATCAATGTCCTTCCTGATCTATGATCTCCAGAAATGAAGACAATCCTCCAGGCTGAGGACAGAGGACCTTACACAAGTGACAATTTCTCTAGGCCTCAGTTTCTCCATCTGTAAAATGAGAGGGTTGGCCTAGATGGGAGGTTCCTCCCAGCTCTAGGTCTAGGACAAAGCAGTAAAACTGAAAGGAAAGGTCCTTTAAGTAAAAGTCTCCCACCTTCCCAAATATGAGGACCTCTTTTTAACATTAAAAATGGCATAGACTCCCCACATGGGAATGATTGTCTTGTTAATGAGCCCATCAGGATAATGCCCCATGCCCCAACATTACTACGAATTCTGGAACTCTTCTAGATATTTATCTACCTTCTAGATAAATTTGTCTTCTCTTACCAACATCAACCACACATGCACTTGAAAGCTAGTGACAGAAATATGGCCACACCGCTTCTTCAGGGGACAGAAGACAGATCTGGCCAATCATCACTTTGAGTCACATCATGCATTTTGTCTGGTTTTTTTTTTAACTGTATCAGAAGGAAGCTTCAGGAAGCCC
>JAQQSZ010013420.1:0-11760 GCA_028646595.1 Phalanger gymnotis | reverse complement strand
GGAATGTCAGAGCTTGGAGAGGCCTGAGAACAGGAAATGTCAGAACTGAGAGGGGGCTTAGAACAGAGGATTTCAGAGCCAGGAGGGGCCTTAGAACAGGGAATGCCAGAGCTGGGGGTGGGGAACCTTAGAACAGAGGATGTCAGAGCTGGGTGGAGCCTTAGAGCAGGGGATGTCAGAGATGGGAGGGGCCTGAGAATAGCGAATGTCAGAGCTGGGGTGGGGGGCTTGGAACAGAGAATGTCAGAGCTGAGAGGAGCCTAGAACTGGGGATGTCAGAGCTGGAGAAGGGGCCTTAGAACAGGGAAGGTCAGAGCTGGCAGGGGTGGGGGGTCCTTAGAGATCATCTCGTCCACCTCTCATGGCTGGAGGAGAAAATTGCCTCCTGCAGAGAGTCAGGTGGCTTGTCACTGGTCCCGCAGCCAGGTCCAGCGGAGCTGAGAAGGCTGCTTTCCCATACATCCCGAACCCTAGGCCAGTATCTGAGCCCAGTTACCACAGTGACCTCGTCCAGCTCCTCTCCCCTCACTCAGCCCTTTCCTGCTTTCCCCTCTGCTGCCAGCCAGGTTTGAAGATGTTCATGTGCCCCAGAAAAGACATCAGGTCCAAAAGTGCCCCTGGGAGGGACAGAAAATCCTCAATTCTCCCCAGACCTGTAAGAGGATAGTCACTGAGCCACACCACCCCTGCAGACCGCCAATCCCCTGCCTCTTGTCTCCCCTGATGGATCCGGCCTGCCCCCAGCTGCCAGATTTCTCCGTAAAAGCCTGCTGTTCACATATCCCTCTCCTGCTCCTCGTCCTCTATGTAGGACAAGACTGGGGTGTCTGTTCGGCCACCAAGGTTCTACACGATCTGCAATCCACACAAATCCATGCTCTGGCCAAACCCATATCCTCCAGGGCTCCCACAGACTCCTGACCCCGGGCCTTGCCCCGTTGTTGCCTCTTCCAGCATCCCTCCCACAATTTTCTTGAAATAACCTCTTCCTTCCCCATTTGTTGTTGCCGTTCAGTCCTTCCAGTGGGGTCTGCCTCTTCCTGACCCCATTTGGGGTCTTCTTGGCCAATATACTGAAGTGGTTTGTCATTTCCTTCTCCAGCTCACTTTACAGATGAGGAAACTGAGGCAAACTGGTTTAATTGACTTGCCCAGGGTCACACAGCTAGGAAGTATCTGAGGCTGGATTTGAACCCAGGAAGATAAGTCTTCTTGACTCTAGGCCCTGAGCTCTACCCACTATAGTGCCACCTAGTTGCCTGTTTATCTAGGTCTACCTCCTCCAGGAAGTCTTCTTTGATCTCACTCAGAGCCTCAAGCTGTCCAGATGAGTTACTTTGTCTTCATGACAGTGCCCTGCTGTGGCATTTCTGTTTAGTTAATCCTTCCACACATCCACCATAGTTCCCCAACTAGACTTTTAGCACTTTGAGGACAGGGACCTTCTCATATCTACAGACTAGATAAGCTAACCTAGTCTTTGAGGTGTGAAGGCCGGGAACTGCTGGTTGGGGGTAAATGTCCCCCAATGCACATCCAACCTAAAGGTTGGGAGCCCCACCTCTACACCCCTGGCTATGGATTCTTCTTTCCCAGACTAAAAAGCACTTGGTTTGCTCCATGGCTGAAGCCTCTAACCCAAGTCCAAAAATCTGCCACTTGTGATAAATGATCCCTCTTTGCAATGCCAAAAAAATGTGATGTTTCTGAACCCTGGCTTTTCTGACCCTCCCGTCTATAGGGGTTAGCAGCCCCTCCTAGCCCCCCTCTACCTATAGCATCCCTCTCCTCTTCTCCCCCTCCTCAGCCCCAAGCCCTTGGGGACTCCTTCCCTCCAAAGGTGTCCAGGGCCACACAACTGTGTAGCTGAGCCCTGAGAGCAAAAAGGTATCTCTGCAAAATGAGGCCAGAGAGCCTGAAGCCTTCCAAAGTCTGAGTTAAAGCAGGGGCTGGCTGGGCTGGGAGAGACCCTTGAAGGGCTATAGATGGAAAGGAAAAACTGGAAGGGGAAGAGACTCAGAGAGGAGCACAGTCCTTAGCCCGCATCCTTCCCACACAACAGGCGTTTAATCAATGCTATTTACTGGCTGACCAAGTGAGGAGCTCACCTACTGGTTCCATTGCCAGCCTCTTGGTGCCAAAGTTCTCTCTTGCCCTGGGACTGTCTCCCTTTCCCCCTCTTCCCCACAGGCCTAGCTCCTTGGGCTTGAACATTACTGAGGGCTGATTCCTGATAATATCTGTAAAGTGCTTAGCATGTCCTGGTAACACAGTAGGTGCTTAATAAATGCCTGAAGATGTAGGGAAAAGCCAAGAAGGTGGGGCCCGAGGGTGTGCCAGTATGGAATGGCCAGGTTAAGGCTAAGTGAGCTTTGGCAAGAATGAAATTTGCTGTTTCTATAGATCGAACTTTCTTCCTTTCAAAGATCAAAGATAGAAGAGGGGAGGGGGCAGTTCTCAACGGGGGTTACTGGAATTAAGGCAGAGGGTTAATCTGCCTTCTGGCTTGAGTCTTTTTACTATACCATGTTATGGAAATACTTGTTTTGTTCCATAGATTAAAAAGAAATAAAATCTTTTTTTTAAAAAAAAGAATAAGGGGTATTCCTGGTTGTGGGCTGGGGACAAAGAGAGGGGAACCCTCCCAGGCATTTGACCCCAGGGGGATTGGGGAGGGGCAGAAAGTCTGCTGCCTTCTGCCCTCATCTGCCAGTCAGCCTTAAATAGCTCTGTGCTGGGAGCGGGGGATCCTGCGGGGAGAGCTCCCTCATCCCCCTAGTCACCCAGGTTCACCAAATCAGTCACCATCCCCACTCTCCTCTCCCTCACCCTTCAGATCCACCATGCTGCCAAATCCTGCTGACTTCCCAACCCATCCATGTCTCTAATACCTTCGCCATGACCCCAGGCCAGGCCCTCATCACCTCTCCTCTGGACTATGGCAGCAGACTCTTCACTCTGGGCTCCCGTCTCCATTCTGGCTGCCAAGTTCACCTTCTTAAAGCAAAAGTCTGACTACACTGCTCCCCCGCTCCTTTTGCTTCTAAACAAGAACCCTTCTGTCTGGCATTGAAGGCCTTTCACACTTTGGCTCTGACCTGGCTTTTCAGGCTGATGACACATTGGTCTCCTTCCCCAGCCGCACCCCCACCTTTCAGCCAAACTGGCCTCTTGCTGTTTCTAGAACCCAACATCCCACCTCCACCCTCCAGGCCTTTGCCGGAGCTGTTCTCCCACCCTGGAATGGCCTCTTCTTCCCCACACCAGAATTCTCAGCTTCCTTCAGACTTCTCATTAAGAGTGACCCTCTAAAGGAAGCCTATCCTGAACCCCTTAGTTGTTAGTACTCCTTCCTTCAGATATGACTTTCTATAGACTTTATATCATGAATGTACACTCCCTGAAGGCAGGGACCAGTTTTCTTGGGCTTTGTTTCTAAGCTTCAAGCCTGGAGCATTTGCATAAGACTTCTCTTATTGGTGGAGACAAGGAAGACTGGAGAAGGCAGGTGTGTGTGTGTGTGTGTGTGTGTATGTTTGTGTATATGTATGTTTGTGCGTGTGTTTGTATATGTTTGTGTGTTTGTATTTGCGTTAGTGTGTGTGTGTGTGTGTGTGTGTGTGTGTGTCTGTGTCTGTGTCTGTGTGGGGAGGAGGGAGTGACTCCTCCCACAGGCAGCAGTCCAGAGTCATCAGTGGAGAGAGCATTGGGCCTGGAGTCAGGAAGACCAGAGTTCCAATCCAACCTCAGACAGTTACTAGACACTTATTGTGTGTCCCCGGGGAAGTCACTAAACCCATTTGCCTCAGTTTCCTCCCCTGTAAAACGTGGATAATAATAGCACCTACTTTGCAGGGTTGTTGTGAGAGCCAATGAGATGACATTTGTAAAGTGGCTTCCACAAATGCCAAGCACACAAGGAATAGTACATAAATGCTTTATTGCGATTATCATTCTCTGCATTAATGAAATAAATGAAAATCTGCATTAATGCAAATGTTCTATGCTTGAAGCCAGGTTTTTAGGAGCTTTGTGAATGCCTGTTAAAAGAATGAATGAGTGAATGAATGAATGAGTGAGTAAATGAGTGAATGGATGCCTTCAGGGACCTTTGATTGCTCTGGGAGTCTCAGATTTTGTGGCAGCCCGTCTCTGCCTATAGGGAGGCACATGACTGAAAGACAGTATTCATCCTCAAGGCCATCCTGCAATGATGAGGAAAGACAGGCTGATGAGCCAAGCCCTTTCTAGTGAGAATGTCCTTCTTCCAGAGGGTACGGCATCTTGGCAGGGAGACAACAGGAGACCCCCATGTCCTCAACCTCAGGAGCAGCTCTCTCAAGATTAGATGCCACACTAGGTGAGACGTGCAATAACTGCTTCTAAAAACCACAAAAGCATAGAATGGGGCAGACAAAAGGAGAGATCTTCGTGCTCATGCTACCATTTCACAGACGAGGAAGCTGAGGCCTGGAGTAGTCAGGGAGCACTTCATGGAGGAGGCCAACCCTGCGCCAGGCCTTAAAGTCTGACTGGTCTTGCTTGACAGACTCTCCTCTTGTCCTCTGGGAATGCCCCATCTGGCTGCCTCCCTCTCCAGGTGTCACCTTCAGTACTCAGCACAGGGCTCTGCACACACTAGGTGCCCAATTAATGCACATTGAACGAAGGAGTGTTTTCTTATTTTTTTTTCCTGCATTTTCATTCAGGATGTTGAAAATTATGAGACCATTTACAGGAAGAAACAGACCCGCCACTGAACCTGGAGAATGGGAGGATTGTTTGGGGCTAGAAATTCATCTTCAAGTTTAGGTTCCAAGATCCTGATTTGGGCCTGAGGGTGCTGTCAGCATGGTCCCAGATGGCAGGGAATCGCCAAGAGGCACAGGGACAAAGAGAAGCAGCCTGGCTGCTGTTCTTCCGTGACTCTCCATGACCCCATTAGGGGTTTTCTTGGCAGAGATACTGGACTGCTTTGCCATTTCCTTCTCCAGATCATTTTACAGATGAAGAAACTGAGGCAAACAGGGTGAAGTGACTTGCCCAGGGTCACACAGCTACTCAGTATTGAGGCCAGATTTGAACTCAGGTCTTCTCGACCCCAGGCCCAAACACTGAATCTGAAGTTGGTTTCAAGTCCTTACAGTTTATTTACTACTTCAGGCAGGTCGCTTCTTCAATCTGGGCCTCAGTTTCCTCACCTGCAAAATGAAGGGGTTGCCCTAGAAGACATCCCACTCAGCTCCAACAGCCCACAAGCACCCAGCTTCAGGTCTTGGCCCCTCCCGGCCCAAAGTTACCCCAGTACCAGCCTGACCTAGTTCTGCCCGGTTTCCTCATTTCCTCCTCTGACCTTGTAAAGAGGTATGACCTCTTCTTCCTTCTTCCTCCCGTTCCCCTGTCACCTCTCCCGAGTCCAACCAAGTGCTCAGAGAGCCAGCAACTTCACTAGCCTCCTGGGGATTCCACCTGGCCACTCCTTCCCTCTTCTGTGGCATCTCCCCCCATCCCCTCCCGTCAGACTTTGACTTGGAGACCACCAGTATGGCTCACGAGGGGCTCTGGAGTTCTGGCCAAGCCACCTTGGCCAGGGCCGCTTCTGAGGCCCAGGACTGAACTTCAGCACTCCGTCTCAGTGCCCAGAGCTGGCATCTCATCTGGTTAATTTAGAGAGTGGCCACTGGGGAGGGAAGGTCTAACCCCATCAGCGTTTAAATAATGAGCATCAGAGAAAGAGAAAAGCCATCCGCTCAGCTTAACCTGAGCCGGGTAACTGAGAGGGCCATGTGCTGTGGGAAGGACAAGGGGGAAGGCCAATTACCCTCAGACGCTAAGGTAAAAGTTGAGGATTAAGAGACCATTTACAGGAAGAAATAGACCCGTCATTGAACCTGGAGAATGGGAGGATTGTTTGGGGCTAGAAATGCATCTCGAAGTTTAGATTCCTTTTGGGAAAGAAAGATCCTGATTTGGGCCTTAGGGTACTGTCAGCACAGTCCCAGATGGTGGGGGAAGGACAGAGTCTTTCCCCTCCCAGGAAGGCTGATGCCCTGTCCCCCACCCCCAGCAGCCAAGGGCCCCCCATTACCATCACAACGGCCTGAGCCCCATGGATGTCGCAGACCCCACAAAGACAGCTGGGCTTTTAGCGAGCCCAGGACAAACACCAGAGTAACCCTAACCCTGCAGCCGATGGAAACAGATAGAGGGGGGATATCTCCCACACAATATCCCTCACCCCCCTCGCTCCTCTCCTCCTTCCTGTGCTTCCTCAAGAGCCTTTGTCCGCTGCTCCCTTGGGACGCATGCCTTTCTCTCGCTCCCCAGTAAACACTGCCCATGACAGTCAAACCAGGATCTCTACGGGAAAGGTTCTGGCTCTCAGTCTATGGTTCTCTCCGCTCCGCTCTGTCTCCCACGATCTGGGGCCCCCAGCCCCAATCCGGTCGGTGAGCAGTGAGAGGCCCAGCCTGGGGTAGGGAGGAGGGGCTCGTCTCCCTGGGACTCTGGGGACTCCTCATTGCATTCAAATGACTGAAGGCCTGGGTCCCTTTCAATTTTTGACCCCAGTCAGAAGGCACTAAGCACGGGTTATCTCCCAGGGTTCCGGGGATGAAAGCACCCAGTGGTCATTGTGTCCCGCAGTCGGAAGCAACATGATACCGGGTCCATTCTCATCGTGCCTCTGGCCCAGGGTTGTCCCGAATGGGGGCCAAGGATGGGCAGGAAGAAGAGAAGGACCCTACTCATAATACCAATCCTCTCTGGGGCTGCCTGTCCCTTCTGGCACAGACAGCAGCATCAAGCCAATAGGGAACAGGCTGAAAGGTCGGCCTGCCTGAAGAAACCCTCTGGAGTAGGGAGTCTTTCTCCAGCCTACGTCAAACCTTTGAGGAAGTGCAGGAAGGAGGCCAGGGGTGTTTGGGGGAGGCTAGCCTCCTCACCTGCACGGCTAGGTTACTCTGTTCTGCTCTTACCACCAGCTTTTCTTCAAAAAGAGATCCCAGTATTTTCACAGAAGTTCAGAATTTGAGAATGGGGAGAGACCTTAGCAGCATCCCACTGTGACATCCCCAACAAGTTGCCATCTGGTCTCTGACTGAAGACCTCCCTGGAGGTGCCTCTTCTTAAAAACTCTTTCAGCTCATCCTTGCGTCGTGGACTCAAGGCCCTTCATCAGACTGGCGGCCCTCCTCCGGTCACTCTCAGCTTATCAATGTCCTTATCAAAGTAAAAGCACGGAATGGAGAAGAGGCTGACAAGGTTTGGTATTTCCTCCTCCTTTAATGTGACCCAAGCCCCGGGGATAGAAAGACAAAATGGTTCCTGCCTTCAAGGAGCTTACTTTCTACTGGGTGAACGAGAGCAGGGAAATTTGTATTACACAGGCCAATAAATGCCTATCAAACAAACTAGGGGGATCAGCCAAGACCTCATGCCAGAGATGGCACTCGAGTCCAGAAGGGAATTACAAGAGGCAGCTGGTGGTGCAGTGGGGTTGGGAAGACCTGAGTTCAAATGTGACCTCAGACACTGACTAGCTGTGTGACCCTGGGCAAGTCACTTGAACTGTTTGCCTTAATTTCCTCATCTGTAATATGGGAACGAGCACGCTTCCCTTCCGAAGTTGTGAGGATCAGGTAAGGTAGAGGGCTTAGCAGTGCCCGGCACTCGATGGTTGATGATTTCCTCCTCTTCTTCCCCTGGTGCATGTCCCGTCCCCAGCCTACATTTACCCCCTCTCTTCTCACAGCCTCCACCTCTCCCCTGGCATTTCTCCCATATAGTTCCATTATTTCTTTTTGTAGCTAAACATTCCGTATCTCTAATCAATCCATGTACGTCTCCCAGACTCATCTCTTCCCACTCCAACCCATCCTCCACACTTCTTTCTCAAGAGAAGACATGACCGTGTTACTTGCCTGGAACTCAATCAGCTCCCCCGGCTCCTTTTTGCCTTTTAATCTTCTGTGCTCAGCTTCTCAAGCCCTTCTTGACCTTGCTCTGGTCTATCTTTGCAGTGCCTGTCCTCTCCAGTGTGACCAGAGTGGTCTTCTCTCTGTCCCTTACAGGTGACGCTCCATTTCCCTTCTTTATGTCTAGACCCATATCTCACAGAATTCTTCTCTTCCTTCACGATCTCCACTTTCTATGTGAAGCCTTTCCTGGTTTCCCCAGCGGCCGGTGCCCTCCCTCCCCAGTCCCCTCACATTTATTCTCTTTATATTTATCCTGCCTACATTTACCATGGACTCGTCTCCCTTGGCAGAACACGAGAGTAAACTGTTCAAGCACAGTGCCTAGCACACAGTGGGTGCATAATTAATGCTTTTTGGTGGACACATTCTATGCCCTTTGAGGGAGGAGGATGCCACCAGTCAAGGCAGTGGGATTTAATGACAATGGGTTCATGTTCAACCTTGACCACTTACTGTGACCAGCTTCTGACCTCATCATGCCAACAAAGCCACTCTCTCCAAAGTCATTAATGATTTTAGGTGTCGAATCCAAGGGCTTTTTCTCAGTTCTCATTCACCTTGACCTCTGCAGCCTGTGACAGTGTTGACCACTCTGTCCTCCTTGACACTCTCTCTCTCCCCCTCCTTCCCTCCCCACCCTCCCTCTCTCTCTCTCTCACTCCGTCTCCTAGTTCTCCTTCTACTTCTCTGACTGCTCCTTCTCTGTCTCCTTTGCTAAATCTTCTTACAGATCACCTTCAGGGTTTTTTCCTTGGTCCTTTTCTCCTTCTATAATACTTCCCTTGGTGATCTCATCAGCTCCCATGGATTCGATTACCATCTCTATGCAGATGATTCTCAAATCTAACTTTCTTGCCCCCGATCTCTCTGCCGACCTCTAATTTCACATCTCCAACCATTTTCCAGACATCTCAAACTGCGTTTGGTATACATCTGAAACTCAACATGTCCAAAACCAAACTCATGACCTTTCCCTCTAATCTTTCCCCATTGACCTTTCCTATGACTGCAGAGGGCAATGCCCTCCTCCTCGTTCCCCAGACTCACAACCTCGGACCATCCTGGATTCCTGTCTCTCATCCCCTGCCCCCATATGTTCAGTCTTCTAAGCCCTCATCCCCTTATGCCTGGAGGACTTAATGGCACGGTTGGTATTTCTATCTCATGTCTTTTCATTCCAGTCTATCCTTGACTCAACCGTAAATTCATCTTCCTAATGTGTAAATCTGACCATATTATTCCTCTCCTCAACTCCAGTGACTCCCCATAGCTTCCAGGACCTAACAGAAGGTGTTCTGTTTGCCATTCAAAGCCCTTCACAACCCCTGCCCCTCCTACCTTTCTAATCTTCCACCTCAGCCCACTCCACATACTCTTGGATCCAGTCACACCTGCCTCCTCCTGACTTCTCCCTACATAAGATGCTCCATCTCTTAGCACCAGGAATCCTCTGGCTGCCTTCCTCATGTCTGCCCCCCTCCTCCTCATCTCTGCCCCCCCCTCCTCTCTGCCTCCTCCCTCCTCATCTCTGCCCCACCTCCTCATCTCTGCCTCCACTGAAGTCCTACCTGACATTACACCTTCTGCAGGAGGCCGTCCTTAGCTCCTCTTAATTCTAGCGCCCTCCTGGTTATTGCCTACTCAGCTTGTTTGTACAGATTTGTTGGCTTATTCCCCACCCCGTCCCTCACCCCCACCCCATTCTGAGGTCCTTGAGAAAGGATTGTTTTGCTTTTTTTTTTTAATCCCTAGCAAAGTGCCTAGCAGACAGTAGGCACTTAATAAGTGTCTATTGCCTGAGTGTCCTTAGGTAGATAATTTTATTTACCTCACTTCTATGGGCAGTATCCTCGTCGATAAAACGAGGAGGGTAACTCTCATTTTGTTATTATTAATAATAATTTATATGCTTTGTTGTTTGGTAATTCCAGTCACATCCACTCTCTGTGACCCTGTTTGGGGTTTTCTCGGCAAAGATACTGAAGTGTCTGCCATTTCCTTCTCCAGCTCATTTTACAGATGAGGAAACTGAGGCAAACGGGGTTAAGTGACTTGCCCAGGGTCACACAGCCAGGCAGTGTCCGAGGCTGGAATTACACTCATGAAGATCAGTCTTCCTGACTCCAGCCCTGGTGCTCTGTTGGCTGCCCAAATACTGCTAGAGGATAACAGCATTTCAGCAGTGCTTTAAGGTCTTCAAAGTACTTCACAGACATGTTCTCATTGAATCCTTGCACAGTTCCTATGAGGGAGGTGCTATTGTTGCCCCCATTTTAGAGGTGAGAAGACTGAGACTAAGAAGGGTTAGATGACTTGCCCAGGGTCACACTGCTAGTGAAGAGGCAGGATCTGAACTCTGGACTTTTCCTATACGGGCACTCTACCGACTTTATCAAACTCTCCCTCTACATGTAGGTCAATGACTATTGCTGTCTTCCTCAAGTAGAGTATGAGCTTGAGCGTTAAGGACCATCCTGCTCATGTTTGTGTCTCCAGGGCTTAGCACAATGCCCGGCACATAGTAGGTGCATAAATGTTCTATCACAGTGCCCAGCACCAAGCCGCTGTAACAAACTGGGGGCTGTGCTCTGCACACTGCACTATCAGGGAAATGCTTGCTGGATTGACCCATGTCCACTCCTGCCTCCACTGAGCAGCGGGGCGCCTCCCGGTGAGTCCAATGCAAAGCAGAAAGGGGTCACAGAGCTGGGGTTGGGGGACCTCTGAGGGTGTCTGGTCCACCCTGAACCCTGCACAGAAGCCCCGGCTCACACAGTGGGGAAGGGGCGGAGCTGGGACTCCAACCCAAGGTCTCAGACACCACATTGTGAGGACAGATCAAGTGACCGGTCACCTGCCACCTCAGGGACGACCTGGTGAAATGGGTAGAGGCTTCCCACAAGGAGGCTGACTGCCCAATAGGGAAGGCTCTGACAGCCTCTGAGGACTGCCATTTGTACATGTGGAGGGCCTGTTCACATGAAGGAAATCACAGATCCTCAAAGGAAGAATGATGGTGTTCGTAGCTAGAGACAAGGAAAATTCCAATCCAGAGGCTGGGGTCCTTCCCGAGGCTGTACAATGAATCAGGGACACACATAGTGCTCTAGGCCCAGGCCTCAACTTCCACATCGATAAAGTAAGGCCTAGAGATGCCTGAATTACCCAAGGTCATAGTGAGAGTAAGTAGCAAAGCCTGGATCTGAGCCTCAGGGTTCCTCCTGCCCAGCCATCTTTCCTTGATGACTCTCAATAGGACTGGTATGTGTGTGTGTGTGGGTGTGTGTGGGTGTGTGTGTGGGTGTGTGTGTACTGGCACAAACAAGCTGAGGCTTCGCTCTTATTCAAGCGCTCACCTATCTAGAGTTGGAAGAGGCCTCTGAGGTCTTCTAGTCTGAACCCATTTCATGGATGACAACATTGAGGCCCAGAGAGGACAAGGATTTGTCCCAGGTCACAGGCTAGTGGCAGTGCCAAGGTGTGAGTCTAAGTCTCTCAGATTTTACCCACTTCTTGGTGAACACAGCTTCCTTCCCCAGCAGCCTTAAGAAAGTGCACCGGATCCTGACCTGGTTTCAGAGTGAAAGCTTCACCTCTCCAATTTGGAATTATGCCCAAAGGGCTATAAAAATGTTCATACCCTTTGACCCAGCAATACCACTCCTAGGGTTGTATCCCAAAGAGATCACACAAGTGGGAAAAGGACCCATACGTACAAAAATATTTATAGCGGCTCTTTTTGTGATAGCTAAGAATTGGAAATCAAAGGGATGCCCATCAA
>JAQQSZ010013419.1:0-11760 GCA_028646595.1 Phalanger gymnotis | reverse complement strand
CAGACACCATCCAGGCTGTCCTGGGCTGGAGCCCTGCTTCCCTCTGCCACTTTGTGGGTTCTGCAGCTCTAGAATTGGTTCAGAGCCATTGTTTTATAGGTTTTTGGAGGGACTTGGTGGGGAGATCACGCCAGTCACTGCTTCCCAGACGCCATCTTGGCTCCACCCCCAAAAGTTTTCTTAACATCTAGCATTTGTCTCATCTAATTTGGGAATCCTTTCAAAAAACTCATCTAATATATAGTTAGTGGGAATTAAGTAGGAACATTCTAACTTGGGGAAAATTTTGCAAAGTTTCATATACTTCGTTAATCAAATCTTTTCTCTCCTCCTGCGATGAATGGAGCCTGATGGAGTGGAGCTGTGATATATGGGATAGGGTGACAGCTAGCACTGACCATTATAATACAGGATCATAAATATAGAGTTTGAAGGACCTTTTAGAGGCCATATAATGCACTCTTTTACAGATGAGGAAACAGTTCTGGGAAAGTAAAGGGACTTGCCCAAGGTCACACAGGTAGTGTCAGAAATGGGATTTGAACCCAGATCAGTTGACTTTGGAGCCAGTACTCATTCACTATAACACTGTCTCTAATACTTATGATTGGAGAAAATGTTATTATTGTGAATTTACTAATGAGGGAATGAAATCTCAGAGAGATGAAAGTGATTTACCCTGGGTCACACACCCAGTGAGTGAGTGGTCACCAATTATTCAAGCCTGGGTTATCTCAACTCTGAGTTCAGTGGCTTTTCCACTCTATCAGGGTGCCGGATGTGGAGGCAGGGCATTTGACTTTGCTGCTGTGTTGACCTCAAGCAAACCACCTGACTTCTCTGGGCTTTAAATTTTCTACTCTGTGGAAGGGGGAGGGTTTGTGGTAAATGACCCCTAAAGCCTCTTCTAGTTGTAAATCTATGACCATCTAAGCCTATGATGTTTTAATGCTGAGAGAAACTAAAGTACAAGTAACAGATTAGATAGGGGTGCTCTGGTGACTTGGGCATCTAGGTGGTGGAGTGGAGAGAATGTCAGGCCTGGAGTCAGGAAGACTCATCTTCCTGAATTCAAATCCAGCTTCAGACACTTTCTATCTGTGTGACCCTGGGCAAGTCACTTAACCCTGTTTGCCTCAGTTTCCTCATCTGTAAAATGAGCTGGAGAAGGAAATGGCAAACCACTCCCCAAATAGGATCGGGAACGGTTGGAGATGACAGAAAAGGCTCAACAAATCACAAAATCAATTGTAGCTAAAATGGCAGAAGATGAAGTGGGAGAGGGGCTATTAAAACATCTGTTAATAGGTTACTGCCCAAAAGTTCTATAACCTGTTTGCCTTCCCTCTGGCTATTGAATGCAAAAATGCTATCCAAAGTAAGAACAGGCCCAAACCCAGCTGACCTAAATTAGGTGCAAATACTGTATTTGGAAACTGCTTCAGAAAAATGTGGCCTATCACCTACCCACACTGTGTATCAGAGCATCTTGAATAAGATGATTTAGAAATAGCATGGTGAGTCTGTTCGGGGAGATACAAAGTACTCACTGGTCAGAAATATTTTTGCTCCCACACAAAGCTTTCAACAGTCATTGCTTGCTCTCAGATGTTAGATACTTAGATTATCTGCTGAGCCTTTGCCTTTATCCCTCCCTGCTGTATTCTTCACTGCTCTAGGCCTCCCTTTACCTCTAAAGTCATTCCTAGGATCGTAGGTCTAGAGCCAGAAGGGCACATCTGGTTCAAACCTCTCATTTTACAGATGAGAAAACAGGCTCAGAAAGAATGTATGATTTGCTCAAGGTCACGGATACTAAGTGTCAAAGGTGGGGTTGTAAATCGGGTCCACTTTCCATTAACTAAGTCGATAATTTCCTGATCTTCAAAGCCCCTCCATGTTCTTGATTTGGTCTTCTTTGGATGTTTGCCCAGATAGGCTGCAAGGGTATTTCCACTGTGAGGAAATCCTTGATCCCATAGTAAAATAATAATAATTATTATAATAATCCTGGTTAATTTATTTATTCCACACTGATCTGCTCCAGCTCCATACCTAGACCAGCTCAGGGATGGGTGAGTCCCTTTCAAAAACCACTGTATCAAGGGAAGGACAAGTATGCTGCTTCCTCACCACTTGTGTCTGACCCTCCAGCCTGATTCACCAACATATCCTCACAATGACTACCTGCCCAGTCCCCTTCCTTCTTCCCCCTTTCCAGCTGTCCTCTGTGTTTTTTCTTCTATTAGAATGTAAATTCCTTGAGAATAGAGACTGTTTTTCTTGTTTTTATATCCCCAGTTCTTAGCCCAGTGTCTGGAACACAGTAAGTGCTTAATAATGTTCTATGCCCCTTCCCCTGTCTCTTCTCTGTTTCTCTAATTCCCTCTCCTTCTCTACTTTCTCTCCCTCCTCTTTCCCCGTTTCTCCCTTCATTCTCTTTCTGTCTGTCCTTGTCTCTATTTCTCACTCTCCATTTATCTCTATCTCTTTCTCTGTCTTTGTCTCTCTCTCTCTGTGTCAACATAATCCATTCACTCTGTTGGATTCCCCCTTTAGTACTTCCATCACGTTTCATAAAACAGTATTACTTAGAGATAGACAGGACTTTATAGATAATGCAATCTGGCATCTTCATTTGACATATGGATCACCTGAAGACCACAGGCAGGAAGTAAGGTGGAAATCAAACCCAGTTCCCCAGTATCCACTTCCAGCCCTCGTTCCAATGTACCACACTGTCGTCTTTCTTTGTTTTCTAACACCTTCCCACTTTCCCTTTGCAACTGGCTCACGGTTCACTGTGATCTGGGCTGAACATTTGTTTCAAGTATGCTCCATAATAGCCTTGGCCATTATTGCCTCCCAGACACTCACTGCTTAGTGAAAGGCCTATTATATCAGTGTTGTCTTCACCCTTTAAAAAGCACCAGATCAAAGCCATGAGCAGCATTGACAATCTCTGCAGCCAGAGCAAAAAGAAAAATTAAAAAGGATAATCTTGATGAAGATCGGAGGAGACAAGGGAAGACCTATTTTTTTTAAACAATTCTGTGGCATTTTCAGTTGCCCTTTTTTTTAATGTATTTGTCATTGTGCTTCCAAATATCAGTCTTATAAAACATTACTTTCCTCAAACTTGACATATTGATATTATCCTACCATAGATAAAACAGAGAACAGTATAATATGGGCAGGTGATGGAATGATTTGCAATGCACAAAAATCTCTACCGATGTTTAAGGCTGGTGCAATATTAAACACATTACTTTCTTTGACAGTCATTTTCATTATGCCCCAGCCACACAGGTGAAGAACCCAGAAAGGAAACAGTTTCTTCCCTCTGGGTCTGTGTAAAAAGTAAACAAACAAATAAACAGATTGGAGACTGTGTGTCTGTGCTTGTGATAATGACGTCGGCCTGCTTGCCCCTTGTCTCTCCCCTCTCCAATATACCCTCAACGTAGCTGCCAAATTGGTTTTACCAAAACACAGGTTGACTCTCTTTTTTCTCCTGCTCAAGAAGCTTCCATGGCTCCTTATTTCCTCTAGGATAAAATAAAGACCCCTCTGTTTGTCATTTAAAGGCCTTCACAATCTGTCTTCTAACTGTGGCCATTAAAAAAGTTCAAGAGACGTAGTTTCTGGGTAATTTAATCATTTTATTAATAAGACCAGCACATTTATTAATGAAAGGATGTTCATTTGGCTATCTCTCTTGGACCAAAGACCATCACAGGGATCAGACTGAGGGCTTATATGCTCTTTTGGAAGAGGAGTGCCAATTAACTGATTGGTTAACAATTAATGAGAGAAAGAATATCACAATGAGGGGCTGGGAGGGACATCATGTCACCCTTCCACAGAGAGACTGGCTCTATACCCAGACCACCTCCAGCCCTAGGCAATCTATTCAAAGAATTTATACCCCAACCAAGCCTAAGCAGAACACAATGACTGACCCATTTGGTTGGAGTCTGGACAAGAAAGTTGGTCCAATATCATTAACAGCAATGTCCTTCAAGAGACTGAACTTTTAAAAATCAGGACTTTAGAAAAGGGGAGAAATCTGGGTCTTCACAAATCATTAGTTCTTAGTAATTATTTCTAGTAAAACCATCTTTCCAGAGTGATTTCAGGGTTGTTCCTTCTTGTGTATTCTACTTTCTGGCAAAACTAACTGACTTGCTGTTCCCTATACATGAGATCCCATATCTTACTTCTGTGGCTTTGCATAGGCTGTTCCCCGTGTCTAGATCTTTCTCTCATCCTACTTTCACCATTTGGAATCCCTAGCTCTCTCTCCGAGCTTCAGGTCAGAAGCTACTTGTTACAAGACACTTTTTTCTGAGCTCCCCAATTCTTAGTGGTCTCTACCACCATCCCTGCGACCTCTGCCACTATTTGCCATTTGAGAAAAAAAAATCTACTTATATTTGTATGTAGATATATATAAATGTATATATGTATATGTATATATACATGTAGACATATATGTATGTGTGTGTATATTTTTATATTATGCGTATACTTATTATTTATTGTTAAAATAAATTATCATATATATTTACTCTGGCTGCATATATATATGTGTGTATGTATGTGTGCATGTGTATGTGTGTGCGTGTGTGTGTGTGTTTCTAATTTGTCTTTGTATCCTCAGGACTTAATAAATGTTTGTTGACTTGAATGGAAATCACATCTAAAAAAAACGAAAATCCACAAACAAACCATTCTGAATACTGAGAACATGAGAACATGGAACAAAGAATTGGAAAGGTTATCTATTCCAAGTGTTACCCTGCAAAGAATTCCCATGGTTGAACCAGTATTATGGGATGTCACTCTGGTACTATCAGAGGTGATGTAGGACACTCATACCTACTTTTAGGAAGGTAGATCACCAGAACCACATGACTAGGTCTGTGCTTCATAAAGACTATTATGGCAGCTGTAGGAGGCTGTGCTGAGAAGGGAGAGACTGGAGACAGAGAGACCAATTTGGAAGCTATTGCAATAGTCCAGGTAAGAGGTTATTATGTCCTGAACTAGAGTGGTTGTCGTGTAAGTGTACAGAAGAGCACAACAGCAAGTGATGTTTGGAAGTAGAATCAACCAGAACTTTATAAATGATGGATATGAGGATGGTACAGGAGAGAGAAGAGTCTAGAATGTCTTGGAAGTTGGGTCACTGGAAAGATGAGGATGCCCTCTGTGGAAATAGAAAGAATAAGAGGATGGGTACTTTAATGGAGAAAGATGGGTTCCATGTTGGGCATATTGTGGTCAAGATGTCTATGGGACATGCAGGTACTGCTATACAAAAAGAAGCTGGTGATATGAGACTGGTGTTCAGGAGGGAATTGAGGGCTGAGTATGTAGGTTTGAGAGTCATCTGCATAAAAATTATAATTGAACATATAAAATCACAAAATGAGAATGTACAGAGAGAAGTAGAGGTCCAACATCTCTGATGCTCTTATTTGCCTGCATTAGTCATATCAGGATAGAAAATAAACTATTCATAAATTTTAATATTGTACTGAGATATGGGAATTGAAGAATGCTTTAAAAAAGTTATACTGTATATTCTTGTAGTAGCAATTAGATTTGAAGATCTTTCCCACCCATTAATAGGCCATGTGACCCACTTACATCGCAACGAGCTTAAGTTACATGGTGGGAAGAGCTTCATGAGAGAAGAAGGAAGTTATGTCACAGAAAATGCTGAGAGACAGAGAGAGAGAGAGAGAGAGAGAGAGAGAGAGAGAGAGAGAGAGAGAGAGAGAGAGAGAGAGAGAAAGAGAGAGAGCAGTTATGGCTGGTAATGGCTGCTAATGGCCACCCTCGTGATTGTTAGAACTTAACAGCCTGACTTAGCTGTACTGTGAGTTTGTTTTGGGGAAGACCCCAGCAGGGCGTCAGAGTGATTTTGGGATGGTAAGGCTCCAGGCTGTAATATGGTGTTTTAAATTGCTTACTGTTATGATAAAGTGGGCTGACTGGCTGTGGGAGCTGAACATTTGTTTATGGGATATGATTTTCTGGTGTCTGAATAAACGTTATACCTCTTTTACCTTCTACATAGGCATATTCACAATTATTGTTGATATTGTATTGATTGCCTTACTGTTACAGTTCTGCATTGGAGTACACAGTTATCTACCAAACATGTACATGATAGGTAAAACATGTAAGCATCAGAATCTTAATCCACATTCATGTTGCCTAATGTTAAAAGCCATACCAACTGCAAGGTGTTCTGTGTGACATGTTGTATGTTTCCCAAAAGGGAAACATTTTCTTTCACTCTCTAGATATAAAACATTTTCTCTCATTAACCTGCTGGATTCTCATGAACATTCTCAGGAGTCAAGTTCAGTCTTACAATACTTAAAGTTATTTATCTTGAATGCTGTAAATTTGTCATATGGGAAGAGGTGACAGGGTTAGGTAGATTTATTAGCATCCTGTCAGGAAAATTCCCAATAGCAAGAGAGACTTGTCAGAGAGTTCTGTGTAATTGATAGGATCAAGTTGGACTAATTCTTAGCAGATACTTACTGCCTCTGTTCACACCTTTCCTTTCAGACACAAAATGTACTAAGTGTGGAGCTCTTGATGAGGTCTCTTAATGAGACCTACCTAAAACACACTCTTTGCAGCTTTCTTTCTCTCCTTTCTTTCTTTTTCTTCCCTTCTCCTCCACACTAATCCTGCATATTTCAGAATTGTTATGGAACAGAATCTTTCTTTCATTCATTTGTATGTATCTTTGATCTCTCCAAGGGAAGCCTTGAACTCTGGGAAATAAGACTTGAAAAGATTCAGTTATCTTTACTATTCTTTATATTACTTTATTTTATGTAGCTTTTATTTTATTTTTACTCTCCTGCAATTAACAAGCGTTAGTTTTCTCATCCTTCTGCTTCCTTGTCCCTAATTGAAAAGAAAGAAAAACAAAACTCTCATAAACAAATATGCATAATCAAGAAAAACAAATTTCCATATTGGTCATATCAATTTTGCATCTTTAATTCATCACATTTCTGTAAAGAGGAACTGGGAACTAAGGAGGTACTCATCAGTTGGGGAATGATTGAACAAATTGTGGTGTATGAATAGAATGGAAAACTATTGGATTGTAAGAAATGATGAAAGTGATGATTTCAGAGAAACCTGGGAAGACTTGTATGAACTGATGCAGAGTGAAGTAGGCAGAACAAGAACAATTTATACAATAATAGCACTGTAAAGACAAAGAAGCCTTTGCTACTTTAACCCAAAGATGTTGAGGAGCATGGGAATTACTAGGAAAGGGATACTGAAAGGGAGAAGGAAGTTTAAACACTAATTAGCTCAGCTGCAAGTCAACTTTTTTCCCACCCTGAAAGACAAATGCTTAGAAGATGGCCATGCTACTATAATCATCCTTTCATAGGGCTCAAAACTGCAGGCTTTTGAACTGGAACAGATCACAGCATTGGAGTTAAAATGGACTTTAGAAGTAATTGGGTCTAAACTCCCTACATTTTACAAATGAGGCAATTGATGTTCAGAGATGCTGTTCAAGGTTCAGTGGCTTGTCTAAGGTCAAAAATTTACTAAGAGAACCAGTATTCAAATGTAAATCTTCTATCTTTAGATATAGTGCTCTTTCTTTTATGCCACAATGTGATTCAACTGAACCAGAAAAAAATAAAATAAAAACCTACAAACTCTTCACTATCACTTTTTTCTATTCATTCCTTTTCAAGCTTCACTTTATATGTCAGGGATTATAAGAGTGAGGAGGGCAGGGGGAATCTGTTTATATCATATGTCAGGATAACTAACCAATATCTTCCTCAAACTCAAAAGGGGTAGACCAGAACTCAAGGGGACAGACTTTTTCAACAAGTACTTCAGGTATTATTTTTAGGTAGACCTCATGGGGCTGACTTTTGGGTGGGGGCGAGGTAAGACCAAGAGTCACACAGGTGAGGCAGACACAAGTTGTGATTTGCCTATTGAAGGAAATACCCATATCTATGAGATCACAGATCCATTTGAATATTTTAGTATGTGCTATGCATCTTATTTCCACAACTTGATTATAAACTCCTTTAGAGAAGAATCAAATGGTGGTCCAGTAGTAAAAACAGAGAACCATTGGTCACATGAAAAAGATGTACTGATTTTCTTTACTTCCTAGGTCTTCTTTCCCTCCAATTTAACGATCAAAATCAGCTATGATAGGATGCCAAATGGGAGATAGATTTTGGATTGTTTGGAATCAGAGAGCGTTGACATAGGATATTTCTATGTTTCCTAGCACAGTAAACACCACATAGTAGAGGTTTAATAAATAGCTGAATGATTGATTGGTAATAATGTCTTTTCAGAGTGTAACTTACATGATTGAACCTGAGTTCCCTGAAAGGACTATAGCCATCATTCCAAAGCATAGTAGAAAAGTGGCTCTCAGTCACCAAGGATTCTCTTGTGCTAGATTTTCTACTATATCCTTTTCCCCCAAATGCATTTTCACTTATGTTGAGATCATTTGGACACAGGCTTTTGCGATAGTCATATAGAAGCACCTAGTGGCACAGACTATAGAGCAATGCGCCTGGAGTCAAGGAAGACCTGTGTTTAGTTATCACCCCAGACACTTAATAGTTGTGTATCCCTGGGCAAGTCAATTAGCTTGTTTGTATCAATTCATTCAATTGTAAAATGTGGATAATAGCACCTACCTCCCAGGGTATTTGTTAGGATCAAATGAGACATTTACCATAAGCACTTAGCAGAGTGCCTGGCACATAGTAGGCACTCATTCTTATTCTCTTTCCCTTCCCATAGTCACCTAACACTCTCACAAACTCTTAGGGGGGCACAAAATATTTTAAAACATCATTGATTTGACAGACTGCGGTATAATGAAGGAAGCAGATTAGAGAAAGAAGGCCATCAAGGGTTAGGATAGCTTTAGTGGGGACTTCTCAAAAAAGGCAAAGTTGGTGACAAGTGATGAAGGAGAAACAACAACTATGAGATAACATGGAAATTAGGGGAAAGTTAATTTTTGGATAAAAGATATAGGGTAGTAATATAAACAACAAGCATTGACTAAGGTATCAGGCATTTATTAATGCTCGCTCTGTTCAGGCACTGTGTTAATTTGGGAATATAGATGCAAGCAAAAAGAAAGATAATACCTGCCCCCAAGTGGCTTAATGAGGAAGGATACAACACACAGAAAGCAGATGAAAAAGGGATTGCGGGAGTGAAGATACCTTACTGTTTGGATACAGAGAGTTTTAACATAGGAATATGTCACATATACGGGCATTATGTTGAAGTGTGGAAAGTTAGAAGCATATCTAGTAGGAAAATTAAGGAGACTTGACTTGGGTCTCTCCCCAAGATAGAGGCACCTGGAAGAAAATACAAATGGGAAAAGGGGACAAGAATTGGGATAGATGTTCCAAGTTGGTCTGAGACATTGACGGAAAGTTCCAGGATGAAATTTCATCTGAGACATAGTATTGAAGTGTAGAAATTCAGAAGCACAGCTGGGAAGAATCCAGGCTAAAAGCCAAAAGATGCTCTTTGTAAAATATTAAGGAAAGTATGCAAAGTATGCAAAAGAAGAAAAAGCTTACTTCAGTAAGAGTGGAAAGAATTAATGTAAAGTAGTCCTGCTTTGCCATCTTCATCTTAAGGTGAAATCTGGAGCACTAGAAGGAAAAAAAGACTATTTATTTTGGAAATGAGAAATGTGAGGTGATAATTTTCTGCCAGAGTGAACATTTGCATGGAGAGCCTTGCCAACCTCTTTGCTGAAGATGACCGGCTGGGGATGGTTCTGCAAATGGAGTGTTTTGATTGGTTTTGGAAAGTGGACTTATACAACAAAGAGCTGAACAGATTGTTCTATTACTGCTGGTTAGGAGAGCAATAGATATATTTTGTCATTTTTTTCTTGCCCACATTTTTGTGTGCTTTGTTTTAGTGATTTTTGAGTACCAGGGAAAAGAGCAAGACAGAAGGAGCTGGAGGCTGAACTAGCTTCCTTTTGCATGGGGCTGCTATGCCTATATCAAGCTGAGAATCAAGCTCCTTACATGCAGAAGAGAGAAAGGGAAGGAGACAGGAGAAGGAAGAAAGTATAATCAGTGGAACTGCAGGGATGTGAATGATTGTTCACTAGTAGCAACAGAATGGTGGGTTATAGCTACAAAATGAACTGATCAGTTTTGTTTGTTTGTTTACTTCCTAGGTCCCCACTTTATTTCTCCCTCTCTTAACTTTTTTTTAACAAAATAAAACAAACCAAAATAAAACCATGGGAATTAAAATCCATTTACATTTAAGTTGGTATTTGATCTGTTCTAATTTTTCCTTCATATATAGATTTTCCTTTCCTGTAAATGGCTGGATTTTGGAAGTTGTAGTATGAGAGGCAGTGTTTTATAGCATGGAAGGTATGTTGAAGGTAAGTAAGGTCAGGAAAAATCTGAATTTAAATCTATGCTCTGAAACTTTGTATCTGTAATTTCTATGACCCTAATTTTGCTCAATTACAAAATAGTGATAATGCCTACTGTAATGAAGGGCAGCTAGATGGTGTGGTGGATAGAGTACCAGGTCTGGAGTCAGGAAAACTCATCTTCCTGAGTTCAAATCTGCTGTGTGACCCTGGGCAAGTCACTTAACCCTATTTGCCTCATTTTCCTCATCTGTAAAATGAGCTGGAGAAGGAAATAGCAAACTGCTCCAGTATCTTTGTCAAGAAAACCCCAAATGGGGTCATGAAGAAGAGTCACACATGAGTGAAATGACTAAAAAACAACTGCTGCTACATAGAATTCAATTCCATAAGTATTTATAAAGCACCTACTATGTGTCAGGCATTTTGCTAAGTGTGGGGGTATACAAAATAAAAAGTCAAGGAAAGTCACTTAATAGTTTGATAAGGAATTTAGGATGGTATAACGCAGTGCCTACTGTCTACCTCAGTTTTGTCATCTGTAAAATAGGGATATATAATAATGTCTATATCCCAAGGTTGTTGAGAGGATCAAATAAGGTATTATTTAGTATGACCTTCTTAAACCTTAAAACACTCAGAAATACTATGATCATCACAATTGTTTATTGTTACTGCTTTCCTCCAATATTTTAGAGAACTATTCCCATCACCAGAACAGTCTCTGATACCTTACTTTAAAGGGCAAACACCTCTCTTCACTGGCCACAAAGTCTTAACTGTTAAAGATGGCAAATTAGGTGCCGCACATCTTTGCTTCTTCAAGTGAGATACATCTGAATGTCAGAGTGATTGGCAATCATACAAGTGAATAATAACCAGAAATTGAAGTTATCTTCTGTGATCTTAATAGAGCGTTATCCTCAGGAGGAAACCTTTCAAACTTATCAGCCTTAGAACTGAAATCTACTTACCTTTCATTTGTTTTTCCACCCTATCTATTGCTGTGGTTTTCCCTTTTAATTACTAGTGATGTTGATGTGGAAAAAAGGACTTTCTCTACTTCCTCCTTTCCCATTTCTTGTCAGGTAGTTAGTCAAAACTCTTTTCCTTTTGTTCACAACCCACCAGCCATCTTGTCAGAACTAAGGCAGAGGGGCGGAGCCAAGATGGCGGCTGGGAAGCAGTGACTGGTGTGAGCTCCCCACCAAGTCCCTCCAAAAACCTATAAAACAATGGCTCTGAACCAATTCTAGAGCTGCAGAACCCACAAAGTGGCAGAGGGA
>JAQQSZ010013418.1:0-11760 GCA_028646595.1 Phalanger gymnotis | reverse complement strand
GGGGGGGGGGAGATTGTTGAACTAAGTGCTAAGGAGCCCATTTTGTTTACCAACACAGAAGAGTTTGGCCTTTGTTTCCTTGCTTAGATTGAGAGTCCTTGGTGACCTCCTTGCCTCAGGGGAGAGCCTAGTTTACACATGAGTTTGAGTGATATATTTGGGACATCAGAGACTTTTAGACCACGTGGGTTTAAGTCGCCTCTTTGTGACTCACCCTTGACCCTAAAAAAGATATAAAGCCAGGGGTTGGCTTTCTCTTTTTCAGAGCTCTTACCCACAGCCATGGTGGCACACGTGACTCTGGGCCAGCCCTTGTTATGAGCTCCCGGGCTGAACCTAGATGTTGGTAACTATGAATCTGTATTGGGTCTGTCTGTTGATGTTTGTAATGTGTTTGTAATTTGCTCCGAAGTTCAGAGTGCTGGCTTTTTCCCCTGAACTAAGTGAATGGTATTTGTATGCTGAATTAAAGTAAGCTTGTCAACCCCTTAACGTTGCTTTCCTTAGTAAAGCAGATCAAAAGAACCTGGGCTTTTGCAGCATATTGGTAGCGTGTTTGTTCTTGGGCTTATGTTGATCTTTCACCCCCACAACAGCTGTTAGCCAGATTGTTGAAATACCTCTCTGTAGCATTGCACATGTTCGGGACACTCTTCCAGCCACCTCCGCATGACACTGCTTTGTCCAGATCCTTCTGATACATCTCTGACCAGCTCTTCTCAGTCATCTCTGCATAGATTTTGAGCTGATACCTTCAATGCCAGTTCGTCCACCTCATGGCTCTGCTGGTTGGGGGACCAAGTGGCACAAATCTGATGCAGCCTCCAGGGGCCTTCAGAGGCTGGAGCTCAGCACTCCTGGCCCCTGAGTCTTCTCTCCTTTGGGCTCTTTCAGTATATCTTCATATGACATGGACCCAAGGGCCTTCCCTGTCCTGGACCGTCCCCCAGCCCCACTCTTCAATGTAAAGTATGATGCCCAGAACTGACGATAATATTTCAGACATTCTGACAGGCCAGAGGGCAGGGGGACTATCACTCCCTTATTTATAGAAACTCTGCCTCCTTCAAGGCAACATATGACCTCGTTGGTGTTTTGGGCAGTCACGTGCTATTGCTGACTCCCATGAAGTATGCAGGCCACTCCAACCCTGTGCATAAATCCTGAAGGACTTATGACGAAAAAATGCCCTCTATCCCCAGAGAAAGAGCTGACGGCATCTGAAAAGAGATTGAAGCAGACTTTTTAAACTTTCTTTATTTTTCTTGAGGGGTTTTTCTTTTGGTCTATGTTTTCTTTCACAACATGACTAATATGGAAATGCTTTGCATGACTGCACATGAATAACCTTATATCGAATTGCAGCCGTTGCAATGATGGAGTGGGGAGGGAGGAAGGGAGAGAATTTAGAGTTTAAAAAGGAATGTTAAAAATTGTCTTTACATGTAACTGGGGGAAAATAAAATGCTAAATACATTAAAAAACAAAAAAAGAAAGGAAAAACTCCATGTATACCAGTCAGTCAATAAATGCTGACATACTGACTCTGTCCCGTCTGTGTGAGCTTTAAGCCCTCTACGGAAGTTTAGGGCTCTGGTAAGAAAGCCCAAACCCAGGAAATGGGTCATGTTGAGTGACAGCCATTCCAAGTGTGACAGTAGCCAAGTGAGGGATACCTGTGTTGCAACAATTCGGCCAGCAGCTGCTGTGGGGGTGAAAGACAAACAAAAGCCCAACAACAAGAACGCTGCCCACACAGTTTCTTTGATCCGCTTTACTAAGGAAAGTAACATTAAGGAGTTAACAATCTTACTTTAATCCAACATGTACATGTATCATTGACTTAGTTCAGGGGAAAAAGCCAGCACCCTGAACTTCAGAGGAGATACAAGCAAATTACAAAGATACATTATAAACAGACCAAATACAATTCATAGTTACCAAGAAACCAACATCTGAGTTCAGGGACTGGGGAGCTCATAACAATGGCTGGTCCAGACTCACAGGCCACTCCTCCTGTGACTCAGAGCCCCAAGCAAATAGTTCTGTTCTCTCTTTAGCCATCATCAAACCATCATCTGAGTGACCAGAATTTAGGCTCCTACTATTGGCTCTGGTCTTAGCAACTCCCCTTAGGACCCTGAGGGCTTCAAGCCCACATAGGCTTAGCACCTAGTAATTAGGGGTTTGGGCCTGGGGCTTTGCACCTAGAAGGCTCAATCAAAGAGACTTAATTAATTTATCATTCTAAAACAGTAAAAAAAAAAGTGCCAACTTAATTGATATTACAACCTGGCAATCCTGGCCATCCATTGTCTTCCACAGAGAAGCTTCCATGAAGACAGGACACTGGGAAAGTGACCAAAAGGTCCATCCCCTTTGGCCCAGAGATCCCACTGCTTGAAACATATGAGCAACAAGCTCAAAGATGGAGAAAAGGGATCCACATACCCCAAGATGTTTCCAGCAGTATTTCCCATAGGAGAAAACACCGGAATGTCTCCTGGAAAGTAGGTGTTCTTTGTTTGGGGAATGACTAAATCATGAATAAAAATGAATGAATAAATGAATGGAATCTGACACAGCCTCCAGAGGCCTTCAGAGGCTGGAGTTCAGCACTCCTGGCCCCTGAGACTTCTCTCCTTTGGACTCTTTCAGTATATCTTCATATGACATGGACCCAAGGGCCTTCCCTGTCCTGGACACCACTCCCCCACTCTTCAGTGTAAAGCATGATGCCCAGAACTGACCATAATATTTCAGACATCCTGACAGGCCAGAGGGCAGGGGGACTATCACTCCCTTATTCATAGAAACTCTACCCTCTTTAAGGCAACCTAACACCTCATTGGAGTTTTGGGCAGCCACATGTTATTGCTGACTCCCATAAAGCATGCAGGCTACTCAAACCCTGCATCTAAATTCTGAAGGACTTATGTCCAGCCTGTGCTGGAAGAGACAGTGAGACATGATAGGCCCAGAAGAGCCCAGGAAGATTTAGATGGAATGATGCAGCTTAGAGTAAGCAGAGCCAAGAGCCAACACACACAAGACTACAGGAATGCCAAGGAAAAGGAAAAGGAAAAGGAACGGACACCAGAGGTTCAAAATGAAATACCCTGTATAGATATTGGCTAGCTACATGACCCTAGGCAAGTCACTTAAGCCTGGTTTGCCTCCACTTCCTCTTCTCTAAAATGAGGATGATAATAGCACCTCTCTCCTAGTGTGGTTGTGAGGATTGGATGAGATGAACATTGTAACCTGCTTAGCATGGTACCTTGGACACAGTAAGTGCTATATAAATGTTCACTATTGCATTTGTAAAATTTGATGAAAACCTTAGCGCACCATATAACCAGCAGCTATTCTTTTTGTTGTGGTGGCTGTTTTTATCATCATCATCATTACTGTCATTAACTACACTGCTAGGAGCTCAAGATGTCTTGACTCGTCTGATAGGCAGCTGGTGGTTTTTTGTGTTAGACCAAAGATAAGTCCTATTGGATAAAGAGAAGGGGGCTGCTGTCTGTCCATGGCATTTCACCTATTTGAGTGCATGCCCAGAGGAGTTTATGTGTCCCCCTCCCTGCCCCTCCACTTGCCAGTAGCCCATGAAGAAGGAAGCCAGTGTTGTAAGCTGTTAAAAGTATACCATAAAAGGGTTCCTTTGTCTGGAAGATCCTGGTCTGAAGTAGTGAAGTGACCAGGGTCTTGGTCACCCAGCATCACAACTGAGACAGAAGCACTCATTACCTTGTCTCATAAGAAGAATCTTTTCTGAGATTAGGTGGACACAGTCAAGCACATAGGGAAAGTTTGGACGCCATCACTTACCTTTTCAGTGAGCTTTCTGGTGGGTACATAAGAAGGAAGAGCCAGAAGTAGACCCCTTAGGCATCATGTAGAGGCATTAGAGCCGGCATTCGAGGACCAGGGTTAACTGACTCACAAAGCACCAGGGATGTCTTTCCAGCTGATGACAAGTTTGTCCCCTGGCCACTGAGTCCTTGCTGTGTAGGTCATTGACCAACCATAGCAGGAGCTACTGCATGATGAAGAGTTGAGATAAGTGAGATGGACCATGAAGCAGACATGATCTCACCAGATGAGATTCTAATTCTCTTAGCTCCTGAAGTGGAAAAGGTGGTTAACTGTGGAGGAGGTGGGACCCAAGATACAAATCTGATTAGAGGAGGAAGGACCTCTACACTGCTGGCAATGGGAGCAGAGGGTGAGGAGCTAAACATAGCTGGAGCTCTTTGTCTGTGGAGTTTCCACGTGGCAGGCATCCAGCCAGGCCCTTTCCCTAAACTCAGTGATTAATTCACTGAAATAACTCAGCCGTGTTATTTGGAACAAGAGGAAATAGACAGCAGTAAATGGGGGAAGAACCAAGGATTTTATTCAGTGCTCTTTCGGACAGAATAGAAAGTGCAAACAGGAAGATTTCAGAGAGAAAGGTTGTAAGTCCACCCTCTTCCACTCCACTCAGGTAAAAGACACATCAAAGGAGGGAAAAAAGTAAACAATCTATCAGCATATAGAACACAAGGAATAAATACTACACACTGAAGGCAAGCAACTTGAAAACATCATAGTGAAAGAGATAACAAAACCCTAAGTTCTTTGTAATCCCCAGAAGGAATAGGAAGAAACATCTTAATTAAGGAAATAATCAAAAGAAATAAAGATGAACGTTAGTGCAGAAATTAGCACTCTCCAGCATAAAAGAAGTCTAAAAGCTCACGCATTCTCAAGCATAAAAGAAAAAGAAAAGAGTAGACAATTGCTGAGCCATGATGAAGAATCTAAAACAGTTTATGGTCTGAAAAAGAAGGGAATTTTTATTACAAAAAAACCCAAAAAAGCAAAAGTGAAATATAATTAGACAGGATGGAATCAAAAGATATCAATCCTGGAGAACACAGTGAGTCTATATGAGTCATAGTGACTGACTTTGAAGTGAGCATTATTTAAGGATCATACATATGCCAGAAAGGCACTATGAATTAGAAATTCTGAATACCATACAGCAGGAAACAATATAAAACAACTGACCAGAAATGCTGGAAACAGAGAGCAAGGTACAGATCAATAAAATCTGTAGGCTACCAAAAGAAGTAAATCAGAAATTTAACTCACTAGGAAATGCAGTGGTTAAACTTCAGACTTTCAAGGTCAAGCAATGAAAACTAATAATAATTCACATTTATATAGCATTTAAGGTTTGCAAAGCTCTTTACACAAGCTATTTCATTTTATCCTTATAGTTATAAGATCAGTGACTTTATTACCACCATTTTACAGATAATGAAACTGGAGCTCAAAGAAGCTGACAAAGAAGCTGTCCATAGTCTCAGATTCCAGAAGTGGGATTTAGTCAGTCCATCAAAAAGCATTACTTATTAAACACCTAATATGTTCTAGGCACAGTGCTAAGCACAGGGGATAGAAAGAAAGGCAAAAGATGATCCCTGCTCTGGAGGAGCTCATAGTCTAATGAGGGAGACAACATGAAAACATCTCTATATAAGCAAAATATAGAAGGGTTAAATTGGAGATAATCAACAGAGATCCCAGGTCCTCTCCCAATATTCTCCTTCTACACTATTCTGTCTACCATATTCTTAGCTATCAAGAAAAATCAATTCAAATAGTCTAGAAAGACTCTTGATGAAAAATCAAAGCAGAGATTGGAAGATGATATTCTGAAAAGTCCAGGCTGCATCCCCAATCAATCCATCAAGGAGCATTCATTAAGCCCCTTCTATGTGCAGGGTGGGAGGAGTAGAATGGAGGGGTGCAGTGCCCAAGTACACAGCATCTTCTTCCATGATTTCCAGCCTCTTAGAGAGGGATCTCAGAGGATGGCCAGAGACCATTAGCACTGTCCCTATCCAGGACTTCTGTGTCCCTGTGTTTGCCAACTCTCTTCTAAATGCCGAGGATGGGCTCCTGAGGTGCTCTGGCCTGGCTGAGTTGCACTTCTTCCTCCTGAGTCTGGCTAAGGGGTCATGAGGCCTTCCTTGGCCTCCCTAGCAGGATATCTCTGCTCATCCTCTACTTTCACAGCTCATTCCCCAAGAAGGGCTGATTTTTCCCTTTGTTGTGTTCCCTACCCCACCATTCCATGACTGCCGATATGGAGAGTCAGCCTCCAGCTCCACTGATCCTTAGTCAGCAGACTGCTGAGTCAAAACAGGAGATTACTTATTCTTGGAGGGTCAGAAGAAGGTGAAGGAGCTACTGAGCAGGAAGCTACGATCAGCCTGATCTGGGAAATCTGACCAACATTGTGTTTCCAGAGGCAAAGGTTTCCCTTCAGACAAATTGATGCCGAGTCTTTATTGTGCTCAACAGGAGTTTTGGGTTAGAGATGAAGATATCATCACACTGACCTGGGTAAGGTAAGGAGCAGAACAGGAGGCTGGAGAGGGATTTTTGGAGGGGGAGGTTGCTGCTGGAACCCAGAAGCACTGCACATCCTCTATCCAAGAGGACAGAAGGCCTGCAAAGTTGGAAAAGGTAGGAAGTCCCTCAGGGAGCAGACTTCCTCCACAGACGCAGAGAGCAACCCCCTGTAACTTAGGACATGAAGGGGTACAGTGGTCCACACATTCATTAGCTAGCAGCCAGCCTGCTATAAGTGTTCCTGATTTCACCGGGCTGGTGCTCAGAGAAAAGAGGGATCCATTCCAAGGTTGGTCCTTGAAGGCTGTCTAGATTTCTTGCCACATCCAAAGACAGACCTGAGCTCAGATCCCAGCTTGGCTCATGACTCCCCGAGTGACTCTGGCTGAGTCATTTCAAACATCAGATGAGACCTATCTGTAAAGTGCTTCTCACAGGGCCTGGCACATAGTAAGTGCTTGTGCCCTCCTCTCCTCTCCCTCATCTGTACCTCTGGACTTCCCTCCATATTGAGTGAGATACTGAGAGAATAAAGTGTGAAGACTTCACAGGGAATACATTTTATATATATGCATATATATATACATACTTATATGTATATATATATATATATATGTATCTCAAGTGTTTGAGAATCAATATTCAGAGAAAAGGGAAATGGGATAAGTTTGAGTCCATGAGAATCTGATTACTCAGCCTTTAGGAATGTCTTTTTATTTTCCCTGAAGTTTTAGTTCTTTCTTCTAGTTCTGTTCAAAAGGTTTACCAGATAAGAATAGGGTCACTGTGACCTGCTTTCCTTTACTGTAAGAGAAAGGAGAGGGTCTCCCCCTCCCCTTACCTTATTCTCCTTCTCTAGATTTATAGATGTCACCTCAGCAATAATTATTAATGAGGGGAAGTGGGAGTTGGATTTTTTTTGTGCTTGATTTCCTGGTTCCTTGTTTCAGATTGTAAGCCTGCCTCCCAGCCAATGGTGTGAAGGGACAGAGGCGGGTGGGATTTTCTTGCATAAGGAGTATACTTATTGATGCTTTGTCCCTTGTACCCTGCCTTCTCCGGCTAGCCCCGTTCTGGCAGAGGACACCCTTTTCTCGCAAGAACTGAATAATATTTATTTCTGTTCCCACCCTGAGATAGTTTTTTATTAAAAATTAATTTTTTTATAATTGATGAGGTTCTTTCACCCCACACAATATGGAGGGAAATGGCTGAACCAAGTGACGATCCTTCTAGCCCAAGATCTATGATCTCTCCCTATTCCTACCCTCCTATCTATCTCTAGACAAACCCCATCCCCAATCCTAATTTTGTGGCAGTCCCAAACCACTACTTTAAATTTATATCTGATCTATTATCTATGCCTAATCCTGGCCCTGACCCTCCTCTCTTCTTAGCTCCTCCACAAGGGCTCTTCTCTACCCCTTCTTTCATTCTTTCACTCCCTACAGCTTCTCTCCAATCTCTCACACTCCATTGGTTTTCTTCCCCTCCACCAGAAAATCTGTGCCCTGGGGGCACCTCCAGCTGTCTTTCTGTATCTCTTCCTTTCACAGTCAAAAATCTAACAAAGAATCCTCCAGGCCCACTGCCTCTACTTCCTCTGGCTCCTCCCCATTCCACTGTACTGAAAAGTCGCCCCCTCCCCAGCTACCAACAGTCTCCCATGCACTAAATCGAAAAACTTTTCTTACCTGGTCTCCTTGGCTTCTCTGCCACCTTTGTTTCTGTTCTCTCCTCATCCCCATTCTCGGTCCCACCAACCCCTGAACACTATAGACCCACCCACCTTTGCCACACCTCTCTCCTAGCCATCCCTCCATCTCCTTGGCTGGCTCATCATGCATATCCTTCCCTCTGCTTGTGGCTGTGTGCTCAAGGGTCTTCCTATTTATCTTGTGTACTGACTGTATATATTTATGCACTGGTTATCTCTTCCATTAGATAATTAACTCCTTGAGGGCTGGGACAGTCTTTCTCCTCTTTTTGTATCCCCAGTGCTTACAGGCACCTTGTCTGGCACCTAGCAGATGCTTGAGCAATGTTTGTTGACTGACTGATTGTCCTAGAGCTTCTTCTCTTCTTTTATTACACTCCCTTTTGATTAATAGCTTCATTAGTTCCCATGAGGTTAACTACCTTCTATCTGAAGATGGCTTCCAAGTCTCCATATCCACTCCCACTCTCGCTTCTGAGCTCTAGGCCCACATCAGCCGCTCAGTATATCCTTATTCCAACTCCCCTCAAGAGGCCAGTATCTTGAGAAAAGATTCAGCCCATACTTGGAGAGGATGGCCAGAAATATGGTGTTGCCAGGGGAATCCAGATCTCAGTGAAGGCTGGTAGATGGAAGGACCAGGATAGAGGGATATTTATTTATTATGGAATAGGATTCCAGAGGGCACAGTATAAGGGGTGGGTGAGATTAGCTAAAGAGAATTAGGATGAAAGAGAGGGAGGTGGGAGTTAGGTTAGTTTCTGTTCCAATTAGGGATACAATATCAAGAAGAAAGTAGTGCCTCTCTCCCAGGGGTGTGGCAGAGAGTGTTGGGTGATGATGCTGATGGTGGTGATGGTGGCAGCAATGATGGTGGTGATGATGATGATGATAGTGGTGGTGATGGTGGTGATGATGATGGTGGTGATGGTGATGATGATGATAGCACTAATAAAAGGCATGGGTTTCACATAATAAGAGCAGGCACATATATGGCTATTCACATTTGCCTCATATGAATGTATAACTACCCTGAGATTATAGGACACCTTCTACATGAAGAGGCAATATGCTGTGCTGGGTTTGGTGTCAGGAAGACCTGGGTTCCAATCCTGGCTCTAATGAGAACAGATTATGTTGCCTTGGGAAACTCAGTTCATTGCTTTGGGTCTCAGTTTCTCTGTCTTTAAAATGAGAGGTTGGTCTCTAAGGTCCTTTCCAGATACAAATGCTGTGATTATCTGATGTATAGATAAGCAAGATGCTTCCCTCAATTCAGGTGACAATGAAGTATAAAGAAGACCCATCCATTCCTCTCTTCCCTAACCAGGAAGAAATTGGATGACAGAGATCTTCAGCTTGATCCAGCTCAAGGTCCAGATCCCAGAGGGAGCCATTCTGTGCCAAACATGGATAGAGACCCAAATTGGTCAGAGCACACTAAAGGGCCAAGGCCCAAGCCTCATCAGCTCCCATGTCCCCATCCAATATTCCCTAAGTCCTTCTTTAGGGCCAAGGCGAGCATGGAATACTATCTGTGAGAAAGTCTTAATACTGTTCAGTTGAACCACCAAGCTCATTTTTGGGAGGAATCTTCTTTTCCTATTCACAGTGCCAATAGTAATAATAAGCATAACAAGTCTATTCCCTCTTCCATATAACATTCCATCAAATATGTGCCCCCAGTATCAAATAATAATGATGATAGCTAGCATATAGGTAGAAGGTATTCTAAGGTTTGCCAAGGGCTTCAGTAGGATCATCTAATGTGATCTTCACAACCACCCTAGGAGATGTGCCCATTTTACAGATAGGAAAACTTAGGACATGGGAGGCTAAGTGACTTGTCCAGGGTCACAACTCAAATCTTCCTAACTCCAATCCCACCATCTAGCTGCCTCTAACCCATAATGAGGATAAATAAAGCTTTGTTTAATTGAATTCATCCCTTTTTTCTAGACTATCCAAAGTGATGGAGACCCCTTCCAACTTTGTGTTAACGTCTGCTTTCATCCCAGGCACCAACACAGTGCAAGGAGAATCCTAGTGGCCCCCAACAGAGATCTTCTAAGTAGACATCAAGCCCTTAATGGCCAGTCAGAGGATCCCATCAAATGATGATTCTTTTGCCTTTGGGCTCATGATGAAACCTACAAACTCGTTTGCCTTGGTCAGGAGAACCATGAACAAATTTCCCTCTGTCTTCCAGTTTCATGTATAATGAGAGTGCCAATATTGAGATAACCCCCCTTCTCCTGCAATAATCTACTTGTTGGTGATTAGACAACGTTCTCACTCTCAAACCAGCAACAGCCACATTCAAGATCATAGGTTGTAGAAAGATGGTGTCATTCTTAGCTCCCTCTGCCCCCCTTCTCTGTTACTCTGCCACCATCAATGTAGAAGCAAAAGTGGGTGATCACAGGGGACTGGGGGCCATTTGTATTTTTGTTGTGTTGGGGTCTGTCATTGCCAAAGAGTTCATCACCAAGTGAGAAGTGATAGGAAGGAGAAATACAGGATTTTGGATCTAGTGCTAATCTAGTGCTTCACATAGCGCCTGTCACACAGTACATGTTTACTAAATGTTTATGGATTGATTGACTAATAATTCCAAAGTGGTCTAAATATTAACTCAACTGTTAGTGTTCTCAGTGAGAAAACCTTGTCCAAAGACTAGTAAGAGCACACACACACACTATGGAAGCATCTCATGCTCACAAGAAGTAGCCTAAATAGAAAGAGGACACAATTGTGGATGAGGGCAGGGGTAGGGGGGAGACATAGCCACAAAGCCAGAAAGAGGGAAAGGGAGCTCAGTTGTGGTACTCAAGGAGGCTAAGGGCAATCCAAGGTCCAAGGCGGGGGAAAGTATATGGGCACACCATGGAAATGGAAGGGTTGGTCAAAACCATCAGGAATTGTAGCCAAAAGGTGAAGACAAAAAGCTGAAATGGCCAAGACAGCAGGCCAGCCCCTAAGTGCATAAACCCATAGTACAACTCATCAAAAAGAAAAAAATGAAAAAAAAAGTATTCCTAAAAAGATTCCAGTAAAATGGATGAATGATATGCTTTAAAAAAAGAGATCTACCAGCCAAACAAAAACAAACCAATGAAAAAGAGAACAAGTTAATGAATCTTACAGCTCCCCTAGAAATCATCCAATGACAGCAAGAATCTTTACAATACTTTAAAAATGAATAAAAGTGGGGGGCGGAGCCAAGATGGCAGCTGGGAAGCAGTGACTGGCATGAGCTCCCCACCAAGTCCCTCCAAAAACCTATAAAAAAATGGCTCTGAACCAATTCTAGAGCTGCAGAATCCACAAAGTGGCAGAGGGAAGCAGGGCTCCAGCCCAGGACAGCCTGGATGGTCTCTGGGTAAGGTCTGTCCCACACAGAGCTCCCAGCCCCTAGCTGAGGGGAGCAGAGCTGAGCCCAGTGCGCACGGCGCGAACAGACCAGACGTGGACCTACCAGACCAGGAGACGAGTGGAGTGCCCTGGCATCCTGAATTAGTGAGCTGTGGCATCCACCAGACCTCTCAACCCACAAAGAGCAAAGACATCAGAGAAGGTTAGTGGGAAAAGCTGCGGGACTGAGTTTGCGGTTTGGCCACTGCCCCTGG
>JAQQSZ010013417.1:0-11760 GCA_028646595.1 Phalanger gymnotis | reverse complement strand
GGAAATCAGGTTGGCATCATCTATCTTCTCTCTTGAAGATGGAAACCAGAAGTATCTGCAAAGAAGAAAGAGAAAGAAAGAGACTGAAGAATTCACCTCTCTCCTCTTACCAACTCTGCCCTGTCCCACACAGGGGCATCAATGTCCACCAGTAAGGAGAAAGTTACATATTTTGACACTCAGATTACATGAATGTGTGGAGGAGTTATGATCTACACTTGTAATTAAGCATGAAGATAAGATCCCAGAATAATCAATCATTATGTCACCTTGCTGCCTATCTAAGATCGTTGGCTAGGGAAGGAAAATTATAATGATGAAGAAGCAGTTGCATCTTATTTGATAGAACATGTTACGGGCTAAAAAAAAAACCTAATGACTTCAGTTCTGTTATAGTTCACCTGCACTTCTCTTCAAAAAGAGCTAGCACAAGAGAATGTGCTGGGGTTCAGTGAAGCAGTATTATCAATACAATATAATACAATATGGCATGGTCCCATGTTTGAATCCCCACCACCATAAGCACATTTCCAGTTCCAAAGAAGCTATAAGTGCTTTCAAGCATACAGCTTATCTGTTTATTTAGAGATCTAGCATAATGAAATTAAAGTCTAGAAAGTCACCATGTTTGCATTCAAGGAAAAAAGTTAGCATCAATGAGAAGGTTCTCTATTTATGTTTAAATTTGTAATAGAAGAACAGAATACATTGTGTGTCAGTTATTTTTTGTTTCCTCCAAGCAGAGACCTCCGGGTTCATTTTCAATGTCATGGAATCTTACAAAAGCAGGTCTGTATTCTCAGACCTCTCCTGTAGACTCTGAAAAGTAATTATCAGAATGCAGCTATTTGTCAAAATCAGAACTAATGTTCTCAGTAATTGAATTCTATGTATAGAGTATGGTTACATAGATTTGTGTGTGTGTGTGCGTATGTGTGTGTGTGTGTGTGTATTTTAAATGAAAGCAGCTGGAGTGCAGCTTATAATGCCAATGAGGCTCAGTTTGTGGGTTGAAAGCCTCTTCCCTTTGTTACTCATTTAGAACATTTTCCTGGTGGGTATGAGGATCAACAAACGGTTGTAGCAATATCATTTGCTTGTGTTTTATAAATAGTGATATTCAATTTTAAATATTTCAAAATAATTTTACATTTGAGTGGTATTTTCCCCACAGGGAGTTTGTGCATGTATATAAGACTCAAGTCCACTCTGCTGAATTTGCACTTCGTAAAAATGAAAACATAAAATTCTTCCTTTGTATATCATGATAAATATCCCCTGGGAGGAGAAAAAGAAGACAATGGTATATGGCATTTTCTCACAAATGCTTAGATCCATTCATTGAAAGAAAGGAACTTTTGTGCTTTAGGAGCTTGAGGAATGTTCCTTATAAAGACAGTTGGTTCAGAAAATCTGGGAGAAATGTCCTTCTCCCTTGCCTTCACCTATTCAAATCTGACCTTTCCAGGAACCACTCAAGTGTGAGCCCCTCCAAAAAGCTTCAGTGGTATTCTCCAGCCCTCAGGTCCCTGTCTCTGGGCTCATAAAGTATCTAATGTCTGCCTGCATCATTCACTGAGGCACTTCATTACATACCCTGCTGCCTTGTGATTTAACTGTTTCCTGGGCTAGTCTTGTCTATGCAGATAGATTGTAAACTACCAGAGGACAGGAATGTCTCCTTCATATGCCCATCAGTATATAGAAGGTGATCAATAAATATGGAAGAAAGGAAAAAAGGAAAGAAGGAAGGAAAGAGAAAAAGGAGAGGGAAAAGGAAAAGAAATTAGAAAGGAAGGAAATTCTTGAAAAGTAATGTTTCAAGTAGACTTTAAAATTTTAATTAAAAAGCCTGCATAATAACTTACTGAAACTATAAAAATATTTTCCACACCCTTTGGCATTTCCCCTATTTTGTGAGTTTCTCTAATGAATAGTAAATATATGTTTCTGTTTATCTTCCATCTCAAATCAGATTTTGTTCTCCTTGAAAGGAATGCTGGGAAGGTAATTAGAGGATCAAAGTCTGAGTTCTATCTCAATCTTAAAGTAGCCTTTTAGTATAGTTACTGAATCTTCTAAACTCTATGATTCACTTTCTCCATCTGCAAGATGAGGATTATATCATCTACCTATAAGGTAATCCTAGTCATTCTTTTCTCTCTTAATAAAAACCTATACGGACAGCCTGAATCCATAATCCCCAATCTGAGAGAGATGTAACATTCATCTGCAGTTCTTGCAGACCCCTCTCAGAGATATACTCATTCACATTCCTCATGTAACAAGATTCTCTGAGCCTCTGTCTCCCCTTGGAGCATCCTATACTGCACTTTGAAATAAGATTAGAATTCTAAGAGGTAGAGATGAAGAGGGAGGTCATTCTAGGCATTCAAGACTACTTGTAAAAGTAGAAAAATGTAATTTCAAGCCTCTTTATAGAGATGATAATTGAACCCATGGGAGTTGATGAAATCCCTAAATGGAGAGGAGATATATAGAGAAGGGGGCCCAGGAGAGAGCCTTGGACATGCATGGTTAGGGAACAGACTATGGATAATGATCTAGAAAAAGAAGACTGAGAAAAAAGTCAAACAGGAGAGAACCAGGAAACAGGAGTTTCATGAAAGCCAATGAAGGAGAGACTCTCTTGTAATCCAAAGGTCATTAATCTTTTTCATACAATATACCCCTTCAACAACCTGGGGAAACCTATGAATCCTTCTCAGAATAATGTTTTTAAGTGCATGAAATAAAATATGCACGATTGCAAAGAAAATCAATTAGGTCAAAATATGAATATCAAAATATATATATTTTTTAAAAAAATTTCATTGACTCTAGGCTAAGAATTCCTACCATGTAGGAAAAGAGAGTCAAGTGTTAAAAGCTAGAGAGAAATCATGGTATGTGAGGACAGAGAAAAGATCACTAGATTTACTAGGTAAGAGATAAATGGTAATGTCTAGGAGAGGTATTTTAGTGAAACGGTGGGATTGGAAGCCAAATGCAAGAGAAATGAATGGGTGATGAGGAATGGGGAGGTAGTGAATATTGATGGATCTTTCTGAGAATTTGGAATTAAAAGAGAGGAAAGGCATAGAAGGATAGCTTGAGGGATATTCAAGTAACTTAAAGGATTTTGAGAGATTGGGAGACTTGTTTATGTGTTTGGGCAGCAGAGAAGGAGCCAATGGACAGGGAAGGATTTGATATAAGAGACAGATAAAGAGGGAATGATCATTTGGATAAGCTCCTATAAAGACCCAGGAGGGGTTGGGATCAAAGGCATAAATAAAGGCATTAGTATTGACGATTAAAAAGAAAAGACTTCTTCAGATACCAGAACAGATGATCATAGAATCTCATATCTAATACTTGAAGAGAGATTAGAATTCATATAGTCCAACCCCTACATATGAGGAAACTGAGGCTCAAAGAAGTTAAAGGACTTTCTCAAATTCGTATGGGTACTGAGTGGCAAAGTAGAAATTTGATCCCAGTTGCTCTGATTCTGTACTTAGGATTGCTTTCACTGTACCAAACTAAGAAGTTTTAAATTTTAGAATAGTAAGAATTGCATCCTGATGGCCTCTGTCCTCTCAGTGTTTTCTCTGGGAAAAAAAAAAAGATCATCAGCTGGGTGACAAGCATATCATGGTAGCACTGAGGAAAGAGAGGGTTGTAGAATTATCACTATGGTACACAGTGAGGTCCCAGGTGAAATTAGATAATTGGGAACTGTGTTCAATTATTAACAAATTCCCCTGAATGCTACAGTAAATGCTTCCTGGGTGTGTCTCTGTCTCTGTCTCTCTCTGTGTCTCTGTCTCCCCCACCTTAGATTTGATTTATTTTTATTTATTTTAAATGTATTGTTGAGGACTTTTTTTTAATCACAGTCATTTCCCCATGAATTCCATTCTGACACTGCATCTCCCTCGTCAACAGATGACTATATCTGATGGGATATATAACATTCTGTGCCGATTTTCTTCCAACTCATTGTTAAGAAGAGGAAAGTGTGTTTGATCATCTGTTCTCTGAGACCCAGATCAGTCATTACAATGAATCCATTTGGCTTCCTTTTACTGTCACAAGTTATCTCATCATATGTCACAAAGCCAAGAGCAGAGATATCAGAAAGTCTAGCCAAGTGTCTGGATCAAAGTGGTCAGATCTCAGGGTGTCAGGCTATACTCATCTAAATACCTTATATCCTCTTGTCTGACCCAGTCAGATAGATATGGGCTATACTGGGAAACTCAGGGTCAGCTGCCTTTTGGCAGGACTCTGTGCTGGGAGGCTATAGATAAGCATGGCAGCCTTGAGCTATGCTAGGTAGCTCTGGGTCCAGCTCTGAGATGATCCAAGATTGCTCCTAGGCTGAGAGCATTAGGTCTTGGTCAGGTGGCTCTGGTCTAGGCCAAGAAGCTTGTGGATTGCATCCCAGGATGGCTCTGAGAGCTAATACGTGGGTCTGCCTCAGGTCAAGCAATTCTGGGCCTTTGTGGATTGTTTGGATTCTTAAACAGTACTCTTTCCATTATGCCAAGCAATGAATCAACAGGCATGTATTGAGCATCTAAAGGGCAGCTAAGTGGTACAGTGGATAGAGTGCTAAGCCTGGTGTCAGGAAGAATTGTTTTCATGAGTTCAAATCTGGCCTCAGAAATTTGCCGGCTGTGTGACCTTGGGCAAGCCATTCAACCCTGCTTGCCTCAGTTCCTCATGTATAAAAGCTGCTGAAGAAGGAAATGGCAAACCACTCCAGTACCTTTGCCAAGAAAACTCCAAATGGGGTCACAAAGAGTCAGACGCTACTGAAATGACTGAACTGAATGTGTTAAGCACTACCCTAGGCAACAGTCCCAGCCCTTAAGAAGCTTAGATTCTATAAGAGAGACAATGTATACAGAAGGCACATAAATAAGCACACTCAAATTAAGTACATACAAAATAGATACGAGACTTTTAATAAGCAACGAAGGATACACTAATGAAAAAAGCAATAAATGGAAAGGAACCAGGCACCCAAAGAGTCAGGTTCACATCCTGACTCTCTTATCAGCTAATTCTTCCTAAAGTATGCTTTCTCTTCAGATGGCTATGAAGGACTAATGACTACAAAGTACAAAGACAAATACAGATGTGCATTTCATCTCGACATCAATTCACCTCTCCCATCTCCTACCCCTTCATTTTTATAGGAATAAGGTCACTGTGTTCCCTTAGTTGGAACAGAAACATTTTCAATCTTGTTGGAAGTTTCCAAAACTGAGAGACCAATAGGCTTTTACATGTATCATCTGATATTTTAAAGTGAGAGAATACTAGAATTTTACAGTATAAAGGTTCTTTTTTATTATTCCCATGGCAGATTTGCAGTAGCATTAATAGATGAGGCTTGACTCTCCTCCCTGTTACAACTCAAGGCCACTGGATAATGTATTTGCATAGTAGTCACCCAGAAAGTTGAAGGTGGCTGCTGTCACCTTGAATTCTTTTGAGCATTTTTCTTTTATTTTTCAAAAATCCTGCAGAATAACAGTGACATTATTTCCCTCTGGTCTGCCAAAGATAAATACTGCACTCTGAAAGCGAAGCACCCATTTTCTCAAAACTATAAAATAAAAATAAAAATTCCCTGCTGCAGTAGAAGAGTAACAAACACAATCTTCTCAATATATAGCAGAAAGAAAAATGAATCGAGTCTCGAGGGTCAATGGATAGAGGGATACAGAGAGAAAAGGTGCACCTGACCTCTGGACTCACGTACAGTTACTTCTAAGGGGTGCATCAAAAGACAAATGGTTATTTCAACATCAAGCCAACATGAAATGTGTGTTTATTGGGTTTGTCCAGGGATTTTACATGAGATGCCATGTATATTTTTAGATACTTCAAAGAGTGCCCATACCCATGGCCAATCTATAAAACTGCCTTTGAATTAATCCTACATTCCCTACCTCCAATTACATTTTACCTCAAACATAATAAAGTTTAATGTTTATTGCTTAACTCAAGTTGGATGCATATTTCTACTCTTTCAGAGATGCCCTAATACACCTACATGCAATCTTCCACTAGGATGCTACACTGTATCACTGTAGCAAACACTTTTTATACTATGCGATAGAACATTTACCTCCATTTTTCATTTTTCAGTCATGTCCAACTCATCATGACCCCATTTGGGGTTTTTTTGGCAAAGGTACTGCAGTAGTTTGACATTTTCTTCCATTTTCATTATTCTTCATTTCCTCAACCATTACGCTTTTTTGAGGCATAATTTAGCCCTTATGCTGCAGTGTCCTGGTAATTGACCTCACATCCTCCAGCTCAACTCCTCTCTAATCTATCATATGTGAATCAGCAAAAATCACCTTTCTTAAGAAGGAGATAAAAGGAAGATGTGTGATTTCCTTGGTGTAGGGAGCTCCCATTAAGGAACTTCCACTATCAATACACTTGCTTTGCAAATTAGAGAGTTGTCTTTGAGAGTTACCTAGAGCACTAACAGGTAAAACAACTTTCTCAGGGTCACATATCCAGCATGTGTGAAAGGGGTAGAGAGATTTGAACCTAGGTTTTTTTCTGTCTTTTAGACCAATTCTCTATTCACTGAACCATGATGTCTTTTCCCTTTTTTTCAGGTTGGATACAGGTATTTATTTTCTATGCACAAAAGAAATTATAATCACAGGAAACTCACAAGAATGGACTTGATTCATTCAAATGAGTCTGTGGTCTCATCAATTTGGGATTTCTCTCCAAGGCTGCAAATCATAACCTGTTCATTCACGTTCAACCTGTAGGACTTTCATTCTTGCCCTCAGAAAAGTTCACGACAGGGGTCTTTCAACATATAGAAGGTATTCCTCACTTTCTCGGACATTATTAAAATGCTTGCAATCCCTCATTCTTGCCACCCGATCAGCCTGTCTTCTTGTCTTCTCTTACATTTCTTCAATGATGTTCTCCCACAAGTTTGGAGGCCATCCTCATTTTCTCCTGATATCATGTATATGCCTGCCTCTTCTTTACATACCACTTTGATTCCATCATTTCCTGTTCAATATTCTATGCTCATTTGGCTCTGGTCAAGTCCAAACATCTGTATATGTACATAAAAGATCTCTGCCAACTGTTACAAGCCCTAATCTTATTCTACCTTTTTCTCTCATTAATCCTAGCCTCATACTTCCAATTTGGTCAAGGAAACTTGCATTCCATGTCCATACATAATTTGAAGCTTAATTAATAATTTGAACAGATATGAGAGGACTTTGAAAAAAGAAATAATAGGACCTAATGACTGACCAGACATAATAATGCCTAACATTTGAAAAGTACTTTAAGATTTACAAAGAGCTTTACATATATCATTTGAAGCACAAGACAACCCTGTAAGGTAGGGGCTACTATTATAATATCCATTTCACAAATGAGGAAACAGGCTTAAAGAGCACAGTATTCTAAGAAGGAAGCACAAGGGAAAAACACAAAGAGAAAGTCTTCAAGAGAGCAATAAAAAGCTGAGTCCCTCAGCTCACTCTTACAGGCAATAGGAATGTATAGTTCATTCACATAATCATTTAGATACATTCCCAGTTTCTGAAAGCCAGTCGGTATGGTGTAACTGGGCATTCTCACATTGCATGAAAAGTTACCCTTTAAGTGCCTCCAAGCAAAGGCTGTTGCCATATGAATGATAAATCATTAGAAAAGATCCTCCATTATTACAGTGTAAGCCCAGCACATATTTGTCAAGCTCCCTGCCCCCTTTTAACAAACCTTTGGACTCTCCTGCTTGGAGACTGATAGGCCCTGAGCAAAGAATAGGAAACTGGAGAAACATTCCTGAAGACATTAACCTAGCCAGTTCTTAGGAATTAGGGGGGCTGGGGTGGCTCCCCTCTCTGGCAGGAAAAACTTTCTTTGTTCAGGGTCCTATAAAATCACCACGTGGGTGAATCACATTGGAACCTTACCCACAGAGAGGATGCTTTGCCTCAGATTACATTCAGAAATCCACCAAGGAAGCTTTAAAAGGGGTTCCCCAGCTTTGGACAAGCCTTGGGTGCAGGTGTTGAATGTGAAGTGCATGTTGTATGTTGTGTGTGTGTCATTTGTCATTGCATTCGTAGAAAAGAGATGGATTCTCCAGCTTGAAGAAACCTCGCGTGGCAGTGTTCCTCTGAATAGGTGATGCCTTTGTGTGTCTGTGTCTCTGTCTTTGTCACTGCGTTAACTGTATAGTAGAAATTGTTAAATGATGTGGTTGCAGGGTTAATAGAGTATTTCCCCCATCTTTCAATAAAAACTTGCAATAGAAACTATATTCTGAGAGTGTGTCTTATTGCCAGTGCGAATCCAAATCCGAACCTAACCTAGCTCCATCAAACACCATATAACCCCCAGGGGTTGATTGGGGAACTCTTCCAATTGATTGATCATTCTCCTTACATATATAACTTGTATTGACTAATCTGTGGAAATACTGTTTTCCCCAGTAGAAAGTAAGCTTCTTGAGGTTAAGGATTATTTCATTTGTGTCCTTGTATTCTCAGTCCCTAGGACAGTGCCTAGCATATAGTAGGTGCTTGATAAATGAATATACAATTGACTTGAATTAGATTGGAGTGTTCATGAAGATGAAGTCATAGCTTCTTGAGGTATTAATGAATCAGTGACCACAATGCCTAGAACAGTGCTTCGAACATAAAGAGCTTTGGGTAAATGTTCTTATTGACTAAGCAACAGTCATAAACCTTCTCATTCTTGGAGGTAACAATTGAGCTAGGGATGATTTGATAAAGCATAGAAAAAGAGTGGAGGCTCATCTAGAACCAAAAATATGTCTGAGTTTTGCTTGGACAATTCAGGAGGTGTTGGGATTTCTCTAAGGTTCTGTAAAGCTCAATTCCAGAAACTATTTCCACATATGACTGAGCTCTCTAGCATGATCATAAAAACCTATATAAATTGTACAAAAGAAGTAGATGCTCTGATTTAAGAAGGGGTTATGAGTCAATATATCTGTTTAGCATTAAGTCAGAGAAGAATTCTGCTCAGTTCACCATTTCCCCATTCCTGAGTGTCATAGCAGTATAAGGTGACATCAGTGACATAGTAGACAGAACACCTGAACTGAAGTTAGAAGTCTTGAGTTCAAAACTGGCTTTAGATATTTCCTTGTGTGAACCTCTCTGTCTGCCTCAGTTTCATCATCTGTAAAGTGGGGATGAGATCAGCAAACCAAAATGTGATAATATTTTTAAGTGCTTTGCAAATCTTAAAATGCTATAAAATGCTAGTGTGTTATTTTTAAACTTTTATTATTATTCCTTCTCTAAGGCTCTCCTGGTTTCATCTAATTTTCTGCCTTATCCTTGGCTGAAGTCTCTTCTTGCTAAATACCCATGAACCACTTGCTTCATTCTCCAGTGGCTCAGATTGGAGGAGAACAGTTCAATGGTGGAATCAAACTGATGGGAGGATATAAACCTGTTCAACCCTAGTTCTCTACAATCTCCAACAATGTTTAACAGAAACCCCTTATATCACATAAAGATAAAAAAGGTCAATCAAGCAATAAGCATGTTTTAGATACTTATTTGCTTAGCACTGTGCTGATTACCATAGGGATACAGAAATATAAGATATGGTTTTACCTCTCAAGAAGTGGGAGGCATAAAGACCAATATACACAATGCAATTAATACCACATTCATCTTTATGAGCATTCCAATTGGTTCAAATATAGCCCAACTTTGACTTTAATCTGTATCAGTGATATAAAAAAGAATATTGGATTTGGAGTCAGACACTGGGCAAATAACAAAGTCTCTAATTCTCTGTTTCCTCACCTTTAAGGGGATAATAGTAGCACTTATCTCAATGTTATCGAGAGGATCAAATGAGATAATATATATAAAGTCCTTTGTACATCTTAAAACAAATATATAAAATACTAGTTATTGTTAAGATTATACTTGCTTAATATTAATAATCATAATGAAATCTTATATATCTCTCTCAATATTCATGTGACTATTAAAGGAGATAGGAACAGGGAATAGAATGGTCACCGGGCCTGTGATTTCATAGGCGTAGGGGAGCCCCTAGAAATTTCATCTACAAATGCAGGTTGGCAAACTTTTCTGCCACTTGTAGTTTTAAAGAATTGCCTAGAGAATTTAGATCATGCGCCCATGGTTATATGTATCTAAGGCAGATTGAAATAGAGATTAGTGGGAAATAAAATTGGACAGAGGGATAGGCTTTCATTATGAACTGTTAAAAAAACTAGAAATGTATTGGGCAATATTGTTGTTTCATCATTTGCAGTTATGTTCAACTCTTGGTGATCCCATTTGGGGTTTTCTTGGGAAAGATACTAGAATGGTTTGCCATTTCCTTCTCTAACCCATTTTGTTAATGAAGAAACTGAGGTAAATGGGGTGTAGTGACTTGCCCAGTAAGTGTCTGAGGCTGGATTTGAACTCAGGTCTTCCTGATTTCAGGTTTGGCATTCACTGCACCAGTACCTAGGAGGTACCCATACTGGGCAATAGGGCATTATTATAAACTTATTAACATAGAATAGATATGACAAAATCAACGTTAGTTGATCTGTCACTTTTATATAGGACAAATTGACACAAAAATGAATAGAAGCCTGGCAACTCTCTAGAAAGCTATTAGAGTAATTCACCTATAAGGTGATTAAGCCTAGATCAGAGTAGTGGTCACTTGAAAGGGAAGAAAAGAACAGATATGAGAGAACTTTGAAAGAAGAAATAAAAGGACCTAATGACTGACCAGACATAATAATGCCTAACATTTGGAAAATACTTTAAGATTTACAAAGAGCTTTACGTGTATCATTTGATGCACAGAACAACCCTGTGAGGTAGGGGCTATTATTATAATATCCATTTCACAAATGAGGAAACATGCTTAAAGAGGTTAAGTGACTTGCTTTAGGTTAAATATCTGGTAAGTATCTGAGGTGGGATTAAATTCAGGTCTTATATTCCTGATTCCAAGTTTGATGCTCAATTCACTGCTAGAAGTGAACCCTCACTAATATAGAGAATAAAGGAGGAGAATGAGTTAAAGATGACTCCAGGGTTAAAAGAATAAAAGGCTAACAGACAAACTTTACTGGTAAACTCTGTCTTAACAAAGAAAAATACTCAACAAAGAATACGATGAAGTCAATGACAGAACAATTGAACTAGCTGTGATTAAGCAGCAGGCAGAGTTCCATAGACAGTCCTATGTGGCATTCATGACATTGACAGCTGATGGATATCGACTCTACTGCTAAATGAAACCAAGGAGAAAGAAAAGTATAAAATGAGGGAGCCACAAGCAGACAGCCCAACCTCATGGACAAATACCCTGAAATATGATCATGAAAGCTGGTTTCTATTCCATGTTCTGACTCACTTTTTAACCTTGGCCAAGACATTTAAGTTTCCAATGCTTTTATTTCCTCTTCTGGAAAATAAGAAGAGAATTAAGCTATAGAAGGGACTGCATCTCTGATCTGATCTTTCCTAAAAGGTCAAGGCATGACAAAACTGACCAGGTATTAGGACATTGTGGAGCAAAAACAGTTTCATATCCCTTTGAACCCTCATCCTAAGCAGGAAAATATATCCTAAACTGTTCTGGAAGTCTCAAATAATTAGAGACTTGCATATGAGACAAGACAGTAAATTAAATAGGCACAAAATTTACCCCTCA
>JAQQSZ010013416.1:0-11760 GCA_028646595.1 Phalanger gymnotis | reverse complement strand
ACTTTGTTGACTTCTTCTGGCAATATGTTTTGGTCTTCTTTGTCACCAAATAAGGATTCCAGAGTCTGAGACTGAATCTGGGTGCGTTTTTGCTGCCTGGCCATGTTCCCAGACAACTTATTTGTCCCTTGAGTTTTTCAGTGGGGTATAACTGCTTGTAGAGTAAAGAGTACTGTGTTCCAAGCTTGGGGGGTTGCACCAGCTCTGCCACACCAGCACTCCTCCTTGCCCAAGAACCCCCAACCTGGCCTGGACTTAGATCTTCAGTAGGCTCTTCACTGCTGCTCTGATCCTCCACTTAATTCCTCCCACTGGGTGGGCCTGGGGCCAGAAGCAACTGCAGCTGTAGTTCTGTAGCTGCCCCACCTCCACTGCCTCCAGGGCAGTGGTTGAACCTCAAACTCCCTGTCCCCAGCAGCTTTTCCCACTAACCTTCTCTGTTGTCTTTGGTTTGAGTTGAGAAGTCTGGTAACTGCCACAGCTCACCGACCAAGGGTGGTAAGGCAAGCTCTGCCTGACTCCTAGTGTGGTTGGTCCCCACCGCCCACACTGGGTTCTGCTCCGCTCCTAGCTCCATGTGGGATAGACTTTACCCAGAGACCATCCAGGCTGTCCTGTGGAGCCCTGGTTCCCTTTGCTGTTTTGTGGGTTCTTCAGTTCTAGAATTGGTTCAGAGGCATTTTTTATAGGTTTTTGGAGGGACTTGGCGGAGAGCTCATGGTAGTCCCTGCTTTCCAGCTGCCATCTTCTCCCAATTACCTGAATATGACTTTTAAAAACAAGCTTTTGATTTCTCTATCAGTAGCACTACTCATTTCCCCATATTTGAAACTTTTATTTTAATCTATGTCTTTTTTCCCTCCATTCCCTCTTTTCTTAGAGTTCAAAAAATTACTTAGTTTTGTTGGGGCTAACTTCTGAATATTTCTTTTTTCTACCCTTCTCCATTTCTATGATCATATTCTTAGTTCAAGAACTCAACAATCTCCACTTAGACTATTATGAAAGTCAGTTAACAGATTTGCTAATATTCCTTAAACTTAAAAGAAATAAAGTTCAAGAATTGAAAACCCTCAACAATCTTGTACAATCCTATCTTTCTTACTTGTCTCATACTAACCCTCCATTTGCATTCATTTTTTCTAACCACCTCACCGTATAGGTAAAACAAACAAACAAACAAAAAACCCCATCATTTCCATTAGGATACAGTCTCAGGCATACACTATCTTAAGCATCTGCTTAATAAAGGCCACAGTGGAGACAGAAAAAAGAAAGTATGTCATACTTGATTTTCTTTCTAAATTGTACTTTTTTGTTATCTCTTACAAGAACTTCACACTTCTGTAATTTTGTTCAGGTTGTTCCCTAAGCATGAACTGACTTTAACCATTTGATTTCTGCCCATCTTTTAGTATCCAAATTACATACTACCACTCTAATCCATTAAATCTTCCTTAATCTAGACCAATTGGTAATAACCTTTCCATCCTCAAATATCTTATAAGATTTCACTTATAACTTTCTTATGAATTTATGATGCACTAGTTTGTATTATAGCTATTCAGATATTCATCACATCTCAATAATAGAATGCATCATCCATTAAGGCAAGGACTGAATCATATTGAAGCCAAATCCTGGAAAGAAATAAGAAGCATAATGCAATAAATTGAATAATAACATACTGTTAAAAGAAAAAAAAGAATAAGAAGATAGTTTTAAGTTGAAAATTGTTTTAGAAGTCCTTCTCTCCCAGATTTGTACGTTAATTTGTTATTAGATCCCAGACATATTTCATAGACCAAATATTCTAAATCCTAGTTTTTTGAAAATGTGGAAATTGATATCTACAAATGTTGGGTAACTTGCTAAAGCTAGCACAGTTAGGGGCAAAGATGGAATTAGAACTTGGTTTTCTGGCTCCCATGAAGGATACCCATGGCTTTCTCTTACATTCTGTGCATTTCTCACCAAATAGGCTGACTTTCGTTCCACTTTATCTGTTTTTAGAATTAAGCTTCCCAATTGGAAGCTGTAGAGGGCAGAATGGTTTTTAAGCGGGTTCATGTGGTCAAGTTGAACAAGGTGTGGTATAAAAGTAATGTAACATTTTCATAAGCACATGAGTATTACTCTTTGAAATAGGACCCTTGGGAGATGGCATGTTTATTTTGCTATTTCCCAAAACATATCCAGGATTCTTCTTTTGAACTTCTCTTCAGATTATTTTTCCTCCGAGGACTTATTTGATTTAAGAAACAATAAAACACTATATGGAGTCGAGTGGTGAATAGAGTCAAGCTAATAAAACTATATGGGTACAAAAGCAGTGACTACAAAGTAATGAGCCTGATTTTCTTGTGCGTATCATAATCTATTTCAGAATTAAATTCCCATAAGGGGTTTCCAAACAAATTCAAGAAATAGAAACATTATTGGAACAACTTTATAATGCTCCAAGGTAACTACACGAGTAAAACATGTCTCCAGATATAAATATATTACAATGCTAATTAAATAAATATTTGAATGAATACATACTCAATAAATAAAACATATTAGCTATTACTCTTTAGTCACACCATGACACTTGCAACAGGATGTTTTTGCTATCTTCAGTACACACCAGTGAACAGTTTCAGCTGGAAATCTCCCTTTCCAGTGGCTGATTATATTAATTCAAGTAGTATGTTTTGGCTAGAGTATCTTGCTGGACTTCACTGATTCCACAAACACCTAAATGAGATATTTTGTTCCTCCCAAAATAGAATAGTAGCTTTGAGCAGATGAGAGTTAAAACAGAAGTGAGAAAAATGGGAATGAGGGATAAAGGCGACTGTTTAATTTTTGCTGCTGTTTGGACTGAACACTGACATTAGACTGACAGAAAAAAATATCTTTTGGAGACAGGTAGGAGGCAGACATAATTATTAGCTGCAAAGAAATTATATATCTGTAGCAGATCTATCTTAGTGCCTTTGAATAGTAGGAAATATACCAGTGGGAGAAAGAGAGGAAGCGATTGCATTGAAGGTGGGGTAAGTACAGGATAATTATGCTATAGTTAGAGATGTACAATTGCTGTGTGTGAAATTAGGAAGTAATGATAATGTTTCTGGGTTTAAAAAGCTTCTGCTGATCATCACTCTGACTGGAGCAAAGTTTTGATTGCATGTTACCAAAAGAAAAGTATTTATTCTTATGCGGTACCAAAATTTTACCTCAAAAAAACAAAAAGAAAAACAAATTATTGTTTGTATTTTTGGTTTTCATTAAATGCTTTTCTTTGCATTTATTTTTTAATACCAGAAGATTTTAAATTTTAATTCAAACATTTAGTCATCAAACATTTGCAAGCTTTTTTCATAAACAAAATGTTTTACTTGTTGTTCAGTTGGGTCCAACCATGGACCACAGCATGTCAAGTTCTTCTATCCTCCACTATCACTATAAGCAAGTTTAAAAGAGTGCATAAATCTTTCAGGGAAGCTTTTAACTGAAACACACAGAAGAAACAATTCACTAACTGCCAATAGATGTGTTTATCTATTTGCAAAAGCAGTTCACTTCAAATAACATCTTGGTGATCTGATTTATAATGTAACTGTAGTACCAGGCAGGTACCTCAGGGAATCAAAGATTTTCTCATACCTTATCCATCCTGTCATACTTCCAATAGGGCAGGTAGGAGGCACAGCGGATAGAGTGCTGGGTATGGAGTCATGAAGCCTCATCTTCATGAGTTCAAATCTGGCCTTGGGCATTTAGTATCTGTGTGTCACTGGGCAAGATATTTAACTCTTTTTGCCTCCATTTCCTCATCGGTAAAAATATGAGCTGGAGAAGGAAATGGCAAACCATTCTAGTATCTTTGTGAAGAACACCCCAAATAAGGTCACAAAGAGTCCCATGTGACAGAAATGACTGAACAACAATTACTTGCAATGCTTGGGTTGAACTTGTTATCTCCAATTTGCAGGAGACAGAAATAAGACCCTCAAAAAGTTAAAAAACTCAAGGTCACCAAGCAAGTCAGTAGGGATACTAGGGAAAAAATAAACTGTCATTTCATCCTTTTGAAATTACTTCATTTGACTACTAAGTCCTTTTTATAGTTCATGATGTTCTATGTGATGGTTAAAAGAGGTATTAATACTTCTGATAATATTGTCAGCAAACATAAGACTAAGCATCTTTTGAGAGCAGATAACTATTGTTATTTCAGATATTCAGTGTTGTCAGATAATATTCTCAATTCCCTACAACATCTGATCTACCCAGCACCAAAAAGCAAAGATGCAGTCAAAGAATGGCTCAGGTCTATTTTGCCACATGGAAGGAAAGTAATTCAAGATATTCAGTTTGTGATATTTTTGTGTCATACATGTATCACAAGAATACCAATAGTTCTCTAGTTTATGCAACCAATCTATTATTCCTTGTAAAATTAAAGCATGATTATTTGAATTAGAGCCCCCCTACAAAGAACCATATTAGTATATTACAATAATTGACTCATTAGTCAACCAAATTCTACCAGCTGCTAGACAAATACAAAAATGAAAATAATCCATGTAATCTAATTCAGACATTGAGCACAGCTAGATATGCACAATGAAAGCTTTAATACAGTACAATGCCTTTGAAGGTAAAGTTTATTTCATTTTGTCTTTATAGCCCAAATTCATAGCACAGTGTTCTGTACATAAGTTCTAATAAATGTTTAATGAATTGCATCACATACTGAGAAAATTTTCAATATGCAAATAATACTTTAGAATTCATAATGAAATTTTCATACATTCTTTTCAAAGTAAGATGAAAAAAGTTATATAAAATTATAGTTGACAATATCTCAGTTGAACAAAAGGGTAAAAATGAATGAAATAGTAATTGGTCACGTCAATTCTATAAAACCATTTTAATTTAATTTTATTTCCAAAGATATAGACAAGACCTGAGTTGTAATAATTGATCACAAAGATGCATGATGGACTAAGCATTCACCTGAGAGCTGTAACGGTTATTAGATGCCCATGGAAATTGCAAACTAATATTTTAATGAGAAAAACAATAAAAAGGTAAACACCTGCACACCTTCAGTTCTTTTTGGGTTAAATGATTTATCCTCTCCCCAATATGAATATATAATCACCCCTAAAGATAATAACGAAGATGAACAGACATTTGCAAGTAGGAGAAATGTCTTTGTCACTTTCCTACTCTTCATTGTTTCTTCAATGAAATCCAGTAAAATAAAGGTATTCCAAGTGAGCTAGTAAATCTTCTCATTTATATGCAGATCAGGATTCCTAAATGACTTCAGATTAAGCTCCCAATTTTCCACCAGCTACATTGATTTTGGACTTCTCTAGTCTTTTACATTGTGCCTTCCTTCCCCAGGCAAACTCACTGGGAAATCTCATTATCCTGCAAGTTTGAATGTGGCATCATATTCACATCTCATCATTACCTTCCGCCCTTCAGATCAGCCTTCTGACTGATGGGAAAATCCATGAACCACAAGGTTTCTATTTAAGAAAGGGGCTCAGCAGTGCAGTCTTCTCCCTATTTTTCTACTTTAAAATTTCTTTGTGTGTATTGTCTTCTCCCAGAGATTATAAACTCCTTGAGGGCAGGAACTGATTTTTTTCACTTCCATTTGGATCCCCAGTCTCTAACACAATTCTTTGAACAAAACAAATGCTTAATAAATATTTATTGCCTGGGGCTAGATGAATGGGGGGGGGGTGGAGGGTCATACCCTGTGTCCTAGGCAATATTACCTTAAAACAGAGGTTAGCGCCAGGTGTCATGATACACTTGGCTTTCCACTAATGGTACTTCTGCCTTTGTTCTATTCCTTGCATTATAAAGAGCTTTTGGATGACTCAATAATCAAAAATGTCACATGAAGACTGGGGTTTCCCTAACCAGTAATACGCACTATGCATTTTCCATAGGTTTATCTATAAACTTCCTTAATGGGAATATAAAATATACTGCCAATGTATTCCTGTGTATGTCTGTTTAAATACATCAAACTACAGTGAGATTCTTCTCTAACCAGTGGTAACGTCTTTCATTTAATTTCCAAACAATGTAGACTCCCTTGCTGGAATCAGCCTATAACTGGCTATTACATTAAAAACAACACCAACAACAAAAACAATAACAACACAACAAAAACAACAACAAAACCTCCATTATTTCATCCCTAGCAAGAGTGGTGATCACTTCCTGTTATTCACCAAAATGTTTTAGTAGATTCTATATCTGCTTGATTTTAATGTCTCCAACCTCCCATTTGTCTTTTTCCCCCATGTGTTCCTCCATATCCCCTTATTTAGGAACTCAAGTGTACTCATTGTTCAATTTCCTCTCTTCTCAACAGGAAAGGCTGCATTAATTGTTTGTACCCCAATGGGAATTTAAGCCAGAGTGTTACTTTTCTCAGGGGTATTTGCATCTTAAGTCTGACCTTACATTGTACAATGCAAGAATCCATTTAAAAAAAAAATCCAAGCTGGGAGAGTGCTGGGCAAGGGAAATGCCAGAGCAGGATCAGGCCCAGGGCAGAAGTACTGGCTACAGCCATGATCAAGCCCCAGGCATCTCAGCCCAGGACAGGAGTTTGTTAGAGTGCACAGCCTGTGGCTGTGGGAGCAGCTAGCCTGGAGCCTCCAATCCACAGTCTAAAGGTTTAAAACTCGCCTTCTTGAACTTCTGGGAGCCATGATGTGCAGGTAAAATGGCTTTTATCCCTCCCTTGAATAAACTGAAAGAATAATACCTCAGGAGAAACAGAGGAGCCAGAAGAGAGGCTTCAGTAATGAGAGAAGTGGGGGAGAGGGCCCTTCCTGTGGTGGTGGAATGAGACTAGTGCAGGAAGAGAGGTGTCCGAGCACCCCTCACCTCAGCAGAACAATGAGAATAACTTACCCCCCAGGGGGTGGAGCTAATAAATGTCAATGCCAGGAACCAGGACTAGGCTTTGCACAGCCAGGGGAAATGGCAGACACCAGCACAGACAAGAGCTGAAACCACCCATTTGGCAGAATAGTCCTGTGGAAGAGGAGACCCCCCCCAGCAGCCAGATCACCCCTCTCCCAAACCTCACAAAACCAGAGGCCATGGAACATAAAGTCAGTGAGCAGACCCACAGATTCCAACACAAGAAACTTGGGACTGAGCCTCAAAAAATATCCAAGTATTGTTGACCAGGTAGGGTATATTTTAGTAGGAAAAGGAACTTTTATTATCCCTGAAATCACATCATGATAGCAGCTTCAATACCTCCCTATACCTAAGAGTGTCCTTGTTGTCTTTGCACTGACTCCTAATTTAGTTCCCTAATGATGGAGAAGATTAAGAAAAGGTTTTTCTATTTTCCAACAGCACTGTTGGAATTTAACTTTTACATTGATTCATCTTGTTCCAGAGAGAGAATTAGATTACAACAGAAGATTTTAACTTTTTCTTGACTATCTTCTATGAGAAAGGATGAAGAAGCTGTGTGGGACAGATACCCTTCCCCAAAATAAACTCAGAGGCTTCTCAAGGTAGAAAGTAGAAAGGAATTTTATTTCTTTCTCATGAGAAAGGACGTAACCCAAGCAGGGCATTCTAATTATGTTTTACATTTATTCGGTCTGAATAAATGGGCGTGTCCCCTGAACACAGTACAGGAGAGTACAAAGGACTCAGATAGATGCCAGTCCTTTTATTGACTTTCTCTTTGAATCTCCCTCCAGGCTCTTCATTGGCCATATACATAGGCATGCCTACATCATGCTGGCCTCAAATGGCTCATTTATTCATTCATACATGCCTCTGACCTTTCACCCAATGGACCTGAGGCCTGGTTTCTGCTAGATTTGAGCTCTGATTGGAAGTAGTTCCAATCAGTCACCTGACTTACATTCTGCTAAACCTGGGGAGGGGTAGAAGGACACCTTCAACTCTGTGGGAACAAAACCCTTCCCTCCATCTCTTACAAGACTAACTAGTACATATCACCAAGAAGAAAAAAAAAAGGCTTGGATTACCAGGTAAACAGAAAGTGATGGTGATGAGGTTTAGGGGTGCTCGAGACCCCCAAATACTGACACGCAGGTTCCTGCTGAATGAATTCAACTCAATTGAATTGAATTGCCAAGGAAAAACAAAGTTGATTAAAAGTTTACTAAGGATTGGCAATATTGGGTTGTCTTAAGAAATCTCACCCTTTGTGAAACTTGTTTTCACAAGTGGGCCAGATTCCATCTGAGGTAGATGAAATCTGAATGCCTTCATGGAGGCAAGATGAGACTTATATACAGAAATACTGTGGGAGGGATTGAGGGGTCCTCTTGAGTAGTCTGGGATGACTAGAAGAGGGGTTTAGAGCAGACTGGGGTGAGGTCAGACTCCAGGGTGGGAAATAGCTGGAAGCTACCTGGAGATGACAGACAATAAGAGAGCTAGGGTAACAGTGCTAGGGTATAGGTATTTTGATCTGGATCAAGGGTGGGAAACAGCCAGAAGGTAATCCAGAGGTAGCCAGACAATGGAATGCCAGGTTTGGCTATTTGGGCGTGAAAAGCCATATCAAGTGGGAAGATTCAGGGTGGGGCTCAAGGGAGTTCCCACAGTCTAAATCCCATCAATGATATTCTCCTTATTTCTTGTTTGGCCTAGTAGAATGTAATCTCTCTGAGGGAAGGAGCTGTTTGTCAGGTAGTCTTTTCATCCCAAGCATCTAGTACAATTTCCTACATGTAGTAGACATTTAATAAATACTTTTCTGATGGGACTGAATTCTTCATCATTATTTTGGCACTTTTTTGCCCCCAGTATAGGAATGCACTGGGATACTCCAGCCAACAGTTTACTCTCATTTCTTCTATAGCACTTCATACTGAAGCATTGTTAAGTTCCTTTCAACACATAGTTATGAAAACAGAGACACAAAGGCCATTTAATCAGAAAGAGAAAGGCAAGGAAAGTCTTTCTACATAGCACCTGGCCATGTTGTCTACCAGCTCAGATTTTTTTTTTTCTCAAATCACTTTTTAAAAAGGATGATGTCAAAAGAGGTATAGGTTCTACCGGCCACTTAGCTCATATAGACTTTCCTGCAAGTGATTGCTGCAGCTTCTTGTCAGAAGAAGGTCTCCCCTGCACTACTGCTGGAAAGCTTGCTGTGATAAATCATTTCTATGAAAATCTGGTCACCAAGGACATAAATCAACAATAGCTGCCCTGAGGAGGTAGTGAGATAGCAATTTAAATTCACCTACAGAGGTGTCTCTGGGTGGAGGGGGGGAGGGACATCTCCACCTCCCTTCAAATGGTTCACTGAACAAGATTTCTGTCTCATTTTATGTTAATGTTCATGCCATTAGGAAGGATGGAAATTGGGCTCTTAGTGGTAAGACCCTTACCTCTGCCTCTTGGTTAGCAGTTAATCTGAATTGCGGATGAATGGGTTCATAAGTTCAGCATAAATATTCTTATTATCATTCAATTCTTGCAGAACCTGATTTTCTTTTCCCCTTTAAATCCAGGAGGGCACTGATGGTGTGCTCTTTCAGTAAGGGAGGAAAGGAAAATATCTTAGGAAGCCCATTTTGCATCCCATTAGAGTTAAGGCTTAAGGATATTAGAGTAGTAAATATGCTGTAGGATAAAGAATGCTGAAATAGAAATGGAAGTGTATGGTTTCCAGTACTGACTCTGGGACTTGTTGCTGTTTTCCCAAACAAAATGAAACCACTTCATAAACCATACAATAAGAACTCTTCGTATTTTCTGTATTGTAGAAATTGCTGGCATTTTGGTAAAGTCTTATGTACTGTTTCTCAAAATAATATTTTTAAATGAATAAGACAAAATACATAGGATCACAAACAAAACCGAAGTTTAGTGAAATATACATATATAAAATATACATATGAAGTATTCATACACATATATACGCATAAACACCCCCCTTATATCAATAGTGGGGTGTGTGTGTGTGTGTGTGTGTGTGTGTGTCTTGGAGGGGATGTCTATGGATTTAAATGTTCCTTGTTGAATTTGAAAGGGAAGATATTATCCTAACTTGCCAGTGAATTAGATTTAAACGAGGCTCCTTCAGAGCCATCTGGGTCCAGTGGCAAGATAAAGTTAAGGAGGACTAGAGATGGCCTGAATGCAGTGGGAGACCTAGGCCTTTCTACTCTAAGGTCTTTCTAAGTTCTCACTTTGCCTGAGGCTAGGCCCATTCAGTGATTAAGGCTAGTTAAGAAGTGAGCCAAGGAATGGACCCTATTACCTACTAAAAAAAAAAAAAAGTCAAGCTGGGAGGAAAAAACTCCCAGGTTTTCCACCAAAATAGAAACAATTACTATTTACTTTCACAGAGCCATTGGGGAAGAAACAATGATAACTAAATGGTGCTTGGGCTGGGACCTATAGTTGGCAGTCAGTAAAAGCCAGAGTGAATTTGGTTTAAGGCATGGTCTTTAAGAATGAAGTCTAGCCAGTAAACCCCAAGTTAAATCATCAGGTTTCAGGCATCAAAAATTCATATTCGTTTGGGCAGAGCACTTGTAGGTAAAGACAAGATACCCTTTGTATATAGAGAGAAGGGGAAGAGGAAGGGGAAGAAGAAAGGGAAGAGGAAGAGGAAGGGAACCATGATATCAGGAAGATGATGCCATCCATGACTTGCAAGTGAATTGAATTTAAGTGAAGGAGGGCTATGCAAGGTAGGTAGCCTCACTTTCTCCTCTAGAGCTATCTGGGTCTAGTGAGAATATATAGATCAGGACAATGTGGAGATGCACCTTACCCCCCTCCATTGTACCTGATGAAAAGAGCTATTATTTATGATGAAGGATAAATAAAGAAAAAATAGTTCAGAAAAATTAACACATTAAATAAGTCTGACAGCATAGGTAGTGTGTGACCTGGTTCTAACAGCAGGGTTGAAAAGACCATGTATGCAAGTTCTTTGGGAATCATTACTATCCTGGGAGTATCTTAAGAAACACATACTACCTAGGGCAATCTGCAAAGAGCACTAACTCCCAGATATTTTTAAGACAAATAAAAATTGTTGAAAATCCTGTAATAGGGGCAGAGCCAAGATGGTGGCTGGGAAGCAGTGACTGGCGTGAGCTCCCCACCAAGTCTCTCCAAAAACCTATAAAACAATGGCTCTGAACCAATTCTAGAGCTGCAGAACCCACAAAGTGGCAGAGGGAAGCAGGGCTCCAGCCCAGGACAGCCTGGATGGTCTCTGGGTAAGGTCTATCCCACATGGAGCTCCCAGACCCCAGCTGAGGGGAGCAGAGCTGAGCCCGGCGCGAACTGACCAGACGCGGACCTACCAGACCAGGAGACCAGCGGAGAGTGCCTTAACATGCTGAATTACTGAGCTGTGGCATCTACCAGACCTCTCAACCCGCAAAGAGCAAAGACATCAGAGAAGGTTAGTGGGAAAAGCTGCGGGACTGAGTTTGCCATTCAGCTGCTGCCCATGGGGCAGCGGAGGTGGGGCAGCTTTAGAACTAGGGCTGCAGTTGCTTCTGGCCCCAGGCCCACCTGGTGGGAGGAATTAAGTGGCTAATCAGAGCAGGAGTGAAGAGCCTGCTGAAGATTTAAGCCCAGTCAGGATAGGGGGTTCTTGAGGAAGGAGGAGTGCTGGTGAGGCAGCGTATCCGCCCAAGCGTGGAACATAGAACTCTTTAGTCTTTAAGCAGCCACACCCCGTTGAAAAATTCAAAG
>JAQQSZ010013415.1:0-11761 GCA_028646595.1 Phalanger gymnotis | reverse complement strand
AGGAACGAGTGGGTCTTGCTCTCGTCAGATTTGGCCTGAGTGGGGAGTGCCATGCACACTTAATTGGGTGTCTTGTCCCACAGGAAAGAAGGAGGAAGAAGATAAAAGGGGGGGGGTGATAGAAGGGAGGGTAGATGGGGTGGGGGGGAGGGGAGTTAATAAAAAATCAACACTTTCTAAAAGGGACAGGGTCAAGGGAGAAAATTCAATGGAGTGGTATAGGTTGAGAAGGAGCAAAACATAGTTAATCTTTCACAACATGAGTATTGTGGAGGTGTTTTACATGATGATACTCACGTGACCTATGTTGAATTACTTGCCTTCTTGGGAAGTGTGGGTGGGGAGGGAAGAGGGGAGAGAATTTGGAGCTCAGGGTTTTAAAACAGACGTTCCAAAACCAAAAAAAAAAAAATGTTTTTGCATGCAACTAGGAAATAAGATACACGGGCAATGGGGCATAGAAATTTATCTTGCCCTACAAGAAAAGAAGGGAAAGGGGGAGGGGAGGGGAGTGGGGTGACAGATGTGAGGGCTGACCCGGGAACAGGGCAACCAGAATATACACCATCTTGGAGTGGGCAGGAGGGTAGAAATGGGGAGAAAATTTGTAATTCAAACTCCTGTGAAAATCAATGCTGAAAACTAAATGTATTAAATAAATTAAAGAAAATAAAATAAAAAAAGAAGTAAATTAGGTGAAAGGAAATAGAATAAATCAGTGATTTTTTTTTCTCCGAGTGAATGTCTTTTCCCTGTAGGACTGCTTTTTAAGATCTTTCTTATTCAATAATCTTTTGATCAATAATATCATCCCAATCAGAAAGGGGCACTACTTACACAGGAATAATACAAGCTAATCTAAAAATATCTTATGTTCGAGGTTTCCAGTTCTGTAAAACAAATTAATTCTGTACTTAATGAGGGTATTAAACTTGAAAGTAAGCATGAGAAGGTTACTAAGAATGAGGTACATATTGATAGGGAGCAGATGCTTTTATAGCTGCAGACAAGTCATGTTGCCCAGCTGTTGGGAAAGTTTTACTTTCCATAGGCAGTAAGGTATGTCAGAATATCACCAGTGCTTGATATCTTTCCAACCTGCAGCTGTAGCACAAGAAAGCAGTTCCTATTACCTTGGAGCTGCATTACTACAGGACTATTAAAAAATAGTCTACAACAGATGTTGTCATTCATAGGTTATCTGTTCCATATTTTCAATACTTGTTATTGAAAGGCTTGCTTTTTTTCCACCCTAAGCCCAATATTGTGGATCTACATTTCTCATAATAAGATATAAGATCACATGTTGAGACCTCTTTACCACATAGCTTTATTCTATAGCCTCTTGGAAGATACTTATTTCTCCTTGTATTACAAATTGTGGTGTTTCTCCTGGGATTGCACCTTGGATTATGTTTCAAGGGAAATGGGTCCATTTTGGTAGTCACCAGGAGAGAGACGTGCCTTTATAGGTTCCTGCCAGTCTCTTTGGAGCTGAAGAAATTTTAGAGTTTAATTGTGATTCAGTCCAGGGCTTTGCCACCACTGATGAGCCTGATTGGCAATCTTAGTTCATAGAATTATGTCCAAGTATATATATGTATACACACACACACACACACACACATATAGATATAGATATATATACACACAGAGAAAGAGATAGAGAGAAAGAGAGAGAGAGAGAGAGAAAGAGAGAGAGAGAGAGAGAGAGAGAGAGAGAGAGAGAGAGAGAGAGAGCAACACTCCTTATCCCTTTGTACCAAGACCATAGTAAATCACAGACCTACCCAACCCTTGGTTTTTCAGGCACTGATTATCCAATCCATCAGTTGCAAAAGCAGTTTTCTCTAATTTTCTACTACCCACATATTGGTCATCATGTGGCTCATTAGTGTTTCCACCAGAGAGTGAGCAGGGACAGGCACCAAAAGAGACATTGAAACTGTTGAGTTCTATTGCTTGTTAGCAGTTTAAGGCGAATGTTTGGGTTTGACCAACAATAGGGAGGCAACTGGTAACAACTGGGACTGAGAAAGGCCATCCATGAATTTGATACGATCACCCCCGGATGCTGCCCACCAAAACCCTGCATGGTGATTGATGACTGCCTAAGTTGTACCAAATTAACTGCTTGTCCATGTTTGAGTACTCTAAGCTTTTTATTGCCAATCTACCTAAACCTGAAGTAGCCCTTCTAAATTAACATCACAGCATAGTGTGGTTAAATGAGCACCAGGTAGGGAATACAAAGACCTAGGTTCTTGTTCCTAATTTGAGGCTCCACCACTAACTTGTGCTTTGGGACTGTTTTTCATTCTATTTAAAAGGAATAACAATATCTGGATTAATTATCTGATGGTACTGCTGGGAGGAAAATAGCTGGAAAATGTAAAGTATTATGTATATATCAATACATACATATTTGTGTATGTGTATTGCCATTGTTACTAGTTTTAGGAATTTGCCATCCAGATCAACAGTGAAATTTCCTTCTCAGAAAAATGAGGACCTTAGACTAAGCTTCAGCTAGGTGGTACCATGGATACAGTTCTTGACCTGAAGTCAGGAAAACCTTGAATTCAAATCCCATCTCCTATACTGACTAGCTATGTGGCTCTGGACTATTAACCTCTACCTCAATTTCCTCATCTATAAAATGGGAATCACAATAGTGACAATCTCCAGGGTTGTTGCAAGGATCAAATAAAGTAATATCTGTAAAGCATTTAGTATACAGGCACAAAGTAGGGGTTCATAATAGCTAACCGACATTTTTTTATAGCATTTACTATACCTTAGGCACTTTGATAATTGCTTTATAATCATTATCTCATCTAATCCTCACATGGAACCTAGAAGATAAGTGCTAGTCTTATCTCCATTTTGCAGATAAGGAAACTTAGACAGAGATTAAGTGACTTCCCTACAGTCATTCGGCTAGTAAGTGTCCGAAGCCAAATTTGAACTCAGGTACTTCTGACTCCAGGCCTAAGGCTCTATCCGATATGCCAGCTAGCTACCCCATTATCACATTAAATAATAATAAACATTTATTCCTTTCCCCTTTTCTTCCCCATTTCCATCTATGACATTCCACACTCTATGTTCTAAGGTTACTTCTTCTAAGGTTCTATGATCTGCATTTTAAAGTTACTTCCCACGCTGACATTCTATAAACTATTTTAGCATTTCTTCCAACTTGAAGAATCTTTAATATTCTAAGGAAGCATCCTTTACCTCACATGCTTTCAGAACTCCCGATCGCTTGGGCAGATAGGCCCATTCCCTGTCCCACCACTTACCAGATGACCACCTCATTCCTATAGCTAACAAAAAAATTAATTGGATGCCTAGTTCTAGGAAAGATTCTCCCCACCATTTACTTTGTAAGCTTATTCTCTAAGTGTCTGAGGGAATTAAACTGGAAATATTCCACTAAATTAGGCAACTGGTCTCAAGTGAGAAACATCTGTGATTTCTCAATCATCAGGCTATTTTAGGCTTTGGAGAACTTATATCAGCCAATCCTTGGCCTAACTCATGCTTTTATTAAAGTCAATAGGCTACTGTCATCCAGTTTAGAAACTCTAATGATCTCCAAGCCAGGTTGGTGATGGGAGACAGGAGAATGTTTGAAATATAAACCTCACATTCTAAATATGAAGATGATAAATGAATAGTTATGTGGGTTTTTTTCCCCTTCTGGAAGCTAAGCAAACATCAACAGAGCAAACTAACAGTAAAGATGTAATCGTGATTAATCTCGTGATTAAAATAATTAATCTCAGTTAATCCCCCATTTAATCATTTCCTTTTATCAATGTCTAAACATGTGGGTTTACAAGAATATTCATTTAGACTAATGGAGATTTCATTCCCCACCATTAGCCTATTTATTCAGAACTACTTAATAGGGAAAACTCGGGCACTTTCATTTGACGACAAACAGCATTTTCATTAGAGCCCAGAGCTGTTCCCACCCCCAACTGACTCTCAAGTGATTCAGAGGCCCCAGGAAGTGAGAGCATCCCTGGAAGCATTGGAAAAGGAATGGTAGAGGGAATTGGATGTGTTTGAAAGGAACACTATTTCAAATATTTATTCAAGGGACTAGAATTTAAATTTGTGCCACTGGTAATAATCCTATTGACATCTATACAGCGCTATCTAGTTTTCAAAGTCTTTCATAGAAATTCTCTCTTTTGGTCCTCCAGAGAAACCTGTGAGGTAAGGAGAAGCAGGTGCATCATCCCTACTTTACAAAGAAGGAAACTGAGGCCAAGGGCAATGGAGCAGCTGGCTCAAAGTTACACTAGACAACTAAGTCACAAATAGAGGCCTTCAGGTTCTTCATTCAATGCCCTTTTCATATATAACTATTTAGTTATTTATGAAGGGAAATGAGAGCAGAAATGAAGTGAAATAGTTTTTTGAGCTATCTCCTAATGACTTAAAGGTGCTCTTCTGACCCTGAGCCATAGAAATGGGACATGAGAAGGTGCTGGCAATTTCATAGTCTATATTTCAGACTAAGCTTGATTCAACTTAAGTCAGTAAGTTTTTATGCACCTACTATATGTAAAGTACAGGCATAAGTGCTAGGGGAGACACAAAGTTAGCTACAACAGAGTCTCTGTCCACATGGAGCTTACAACATAATACAGGAATTAGGGACTAACACAGGTAATCCTAATACACAATAATATAAGGTCAGTGCATTACAAATGGTGATCCAGTGACATGGGCATCCTTAAAATTCCTTGTACAATAAAAATAACAGCTAACATTTATATAGCCCTTCTTGTTGTTGTTTGTCCTTTGCTCTTGAGGAAGACCATGACATCGGGAAAGTGATGTCATGACTTATGAGTGAATTGGTGAGGAGGGGCTGTGCAAAGTCTCCTCCAGAGCCATCTGGATCCAATGACAAGATATAGATCAGGACAAGTGGAGATGGTTTAGGATGCACTGGGAGACCTTGGCCTTCAACTTACATTTGAACAAGACCAGGTGCTGTACTAAAGTGCTTTGTAGAATTATTACCTCATTTTGTCATTGCAACAACTCTGGGAGGTAGACGCTACTATTATCCTATTTTACAAATCAGGAAACTGAAGCAAACAGAGGTTTAGTGACTGCACAAATCACACAGCTAATAAGCGTCTGAGGCTGAATTTGAACTCAGGTCTTCCTGACCGGAGGCCTGCTGTTCTATCCACTGTGCTACCTAGCTTCCTTGACTCTGGGCATTTTCACTGGCTGTTCCTCATGCCTGGAACTTTCTCCCCACTCATCCTTGCCTCCAGGCTTCCCTGGCTTCCTTCAAGTCCCAACTAAAATCCCACCTTCTACAGGAAGCTTTTCCCAGCACTTTCCCCTTAATCCTAGTGCCTTCTTTTGTTAATTATCTCTAGTTTATCCTTTCTATAGTTTGTTTGTTCATAATTGTTTATATGTTGTCTCCTCCATTGGATTGTGAGCTTCTTGAGGGCAGAGATTGTATTTTGCCTCTTTCTGTATTCTCAGCATGTAGCAAAGCACATGCAGTATATACTAGGTGTTTATAAATGCTTGATAACTGACTGATTGACTTGGGGGTTGGGAAAGACTTTCTAGGAATGACAAAATTTAATTTGGGCTTTAAAGGATAGAGTTTCATCAGGTGGAAAAAGAGAGTGCATTCCAGGTAAATGTAACAGAGAATAAAAAGAGAAAGACAAAAAAGGTTGGAGTGTGTTCAGGGGACAGTGAATAGCCCATTTTGATTGGAGCATAAAGTAATACATTACTGATGAAGATCATGGTGGTGGTGGTGATGGATTCTTAGGTATCACTTTAAGGTTTATAAAGCACTTAATTCCTCTCAACCTCAGTTTCCTCACCTGGAAAATGGGGATCATAATAGCACCAATCTCATAGATTGCTTTGAGGATCAAATGAGATAGTGTCTCCTAAGTAACTTTCCTAGTCTTACATGGATAGTGCTGAAAGGAGGATTTGAACCCTATTGTTTGTCCTTCATTTTTGAAGAGGACCAATGACATCACAGGTGACATTTTGATTAGCGTGTGAATTGGATTTAAGTGAGGTAGAGTTACACAGAGTCATCAGCCTCACTCCCTATTCCTGTGTCATCAAAGTCCAGTGGCAAGACAAAAGTCAGAACAACTGGTGATGGTCCAGGATGCAGTGGATGACCTTGGCCTCTTCCATATCTGACCAAGCTATAAGTGCTCCACAGAGCCTTCTTCAGCTGCCTTCATGGCTGTTGGAACAAATTCTCATGCACCTATTTTGCCAGGAGAGGTCTTCACTGGCTTGGGGTAGACATTTCTCTAACTCACCTACAGGTTTGAGACCTGTTATCTTAAACTTGGTTTATCCTTTCTGTCTAGATAGTGCCACCATGCATGCTACAGCTTCTTCGAGCCATTGGTGAGAGTTGAGTGATTCAGGTGGACACCAGAGATAGATGAACAACCCTGAAAAGGGCTCAGCAAGCCCTCCCACCAGAGGTGCTAGCCCTGCCTGAACACTCCATACACCTAAATCTCTCCTGAATCCAAATCCATTGTATACAGAGAATTTCCAGAGTGCCCCACCACAACTTCTCATTTTCCCCACAAACAGGTCCCACAATCTCACACATGCATGTCTGACATAATAATGGCCATTCGCTGCTGTTGTCATTCATTCATTCAATCATATATTAGGTGCCATTCTATATCTATAGAACCTTGGCTATATTTACGTAGGATTTTATGGTTTAGTTGAAGTCATCTTAAAAACTAAGAACTCAGGAGATCTGAGTTCTAATTTTAGCTTTTCTACTAAACATTTGTGAGATCATAGACAAATCATCCTACTTCTTCCTTCACCTAAATCACCTTGCCTGTAAATTTAGGGGATTGGACTAGGAGTTGACTAAGGTCTCCTCATCACTAAATTGGATGATATCAAGATCCTGTTCGAGTGTCAGGAGCAGGATAGTATTGGGGAAGAGGGGAAGGAGACTGCAGGGGTGCATTTAAGCTGACTAGCAACTGCCACATTCAAGATCAAGAGAATGCTTTGGTGGATCATCTGAGGAAGTTACATTGCTATTATCATTGTTATTATAAATAATGCATGTACATAGTATAAGGGCATGAACAGGGAAGTTCCCTTCACAATGCTCATTAAATATTTATTATGCTTTAAGGTTTACAAAAAGCAGCAACCCAGGAGATAGTCTAGAATGCCTTATTATTGCAGCCATTAAACAAATGAGGTTACCTTCAGAGAGATAAAGTGATTATCTTGTGGCAGTTAATTGTCAGATCTGGAATTAAAACTCAGGTCTTCTTACTCCGAGTGAATCTTTTTCTATTAGGAGACAGCGAGTCACTCCTTAGTGGAGATTTGGCCAAGGGCAGGGAGGACAGCTCCAAAGCATCAGATCCAAAAAAGCAGCTATAAGTATACACACAAATGTGAGTCTGAGCCAAGTAAAATACAGAATGATGCCAAGAGTAGACAATTAAAATGGATGAAAGGGCAGAGCAGAAACAATAATCTGGGCCAAGGTCATGATGAAGCTAAACAGGAACATTGGAAGTAGGTGAATGTTGACATGATTTGTTGAGTGCCAAGACAGAGTGATTTCTCAGGCTTATTTTTTTTTAATTTGATTTTATTTTCAGGACTGAATTCTCTCCCTCAATTTCTTTCCCTCGACATTGGAAAAATAAGAAAAACAAAACCCTAGTTACAAATGTCTTGTCTATGCAAATACTTATTATCAAACAATTTCCCTCATTGGCTAGATAAAAGAAAAGCGTTAGTCTGAAATCTGAGTCCATCACTTCTCTATCTGGAGTTAGATAGCACGTTTTATCATGAGCTCTCTGGAATTGTAGTTGATTGTTAAGCTAATCAGAGCTCCTGAGTCTTTCAAATGTTGTTACAATGTTGTCACTGTTTAAATTATTCTAGTTATTCTCACTTCATATTGCATCAGTTCCTACAAGTCTTCCCAGGTTTCTCTAAAACCATCCCCTTCATCATTTCTTGCAATATAATAGTATTCCATCACCTTCATATGCCACAACTTGTTCATCCATTCCCCAGGTGATGGGCATCTCCTTAATTTCCAGTTGTTTTGACACCACAAAAAGAGATGCTTTAAATATTTTTGGATATATGGGTCCTTTTACTCTTTCTTTGGCCTCTTCAGAGTATAGACCTTTTAGTGGTATCATCAAGTCAAAGGGTATGGACATCTTAATAGCTTTTCGGGTCATAATTCCAATTTGCTTTCCAAAATAACTGGAAAATTACTTGTTCACAGTTCTACCAATAGTACATTAATCTACCTATTTCCCATAGTCCCTGATGCTAGTTTTGAGATAATATTTCTGCATAGAAGCTGTACCTATCCCTGTATCTTAAAGGACTCATCACCTTGTCATCTTGCAATCTGATACCATTCACTTGCTCTATGTAAGATCCCCTCTGTGACATCCCTGACAGGTGTTCATCCAGGTTCTGTTCAAGCACGTCCAGTGAGGGAAAATTATTCATACACTGTAAGGCAACTTGTCTCATTGAATCATGCTTAAATGGTCAAATGGATTCATGTTCTCATTGACCTGTACATTGCCTCCTATGATAATCACAACTTACCCATGCCTATTCCTACTGTCTTATGTGCGTCCTCCATTAAGTAGAGTTCTTCCTTACTCCCTCTTGATGTCATGAGGATACCAGCACAGCCTGCAGGCTAGCAACTGAATATCCATTACCCACAGAATATCATATTGGGAAGGAAACTGAGACCAACTCATTCAAGCTCCCTTTGGATAGAGGAATCCCAAATTGTATACACCTTGTCCTTTAGTTGTGACATACAAGCATCATCTACTCCATTCTCCTTCTAATTTAAGTAGAGCATTTCTATGAAGATTTTAAAGAGGAAATGAAGCATTGCCAAGACTCAAGCATGCTCTCTTTAGAGTCAAGCAGCTAAAGGATGAGTAGTACATAACCTGCAACTCAAACCAAGATTTCCTACTTAGAGAAGGCAGGTCTATTCCTGTTGTACAGAATAGTCAGCTTGCCTATGCCCTTTCCCTTCTAACTGATAAATTCAAGCATAAATGAAAGGTACTGTACATGTTCCAAGCTCCCCCCGCCCCGTCAACCTCTGTATCTATCTTGTTTCAATTATGGAAGCAAGCTACTTCTGATGGGGTTTCTGATAAACTGAAATTCATAAAAACCATCCATCAAATGTCAAGACAGGAAGGGACCTTGGAATACAAAATGCTATAGTTTTCAAGAACCTTAGAACATAAAATATAGAATGAGGTAACTTTTTTTACAATATCCCAAAACTGGAAACCAAGGGGAGGGGCATCTATCACAGTATGGCTAAACAAATTGTAGCATGTGAATATAATAAAATATTATTGTAACATAAGAAATGATGAAATTAACAGTTTCAGCAAAAACTGCAAAGACTTCTTTGAAATAATGCAGAATTGAAGTGAGCAACTAGAACAAATTATAGAGTAACAACATTATTATAGAGAAAAACAACTTTGAAAGGCTTTAGATAAGCCATGAGTCCAGAGGAATGAAGATGAAACACAATATCCACCTCCAGTCAGAGAGGTGATAGACTTAAAATGCAGAATGAGACATACATTTTTGGATGTAAACAATGTGGGAATTTTTCCAGGACTATGTAGATTTATCCTGAAGGTTTTATTTTTCATTTTTCATTGTTTATTTGGGAGGTTCCAAGAGAGAGAGATAATAAATGATTGCAAATTAGAAAAAAAATAATGTTAGAGCTAGAATATTTTTTTTAAAAAAATTAATATTTTTTTATTTTTAGCATTTAAATTTTTTTAATTCTCTCCTTCCTACACCCCCCCACTCATTGAGAAGGCAAGAAATGTGATATCAATTATACATTTGAAATCATGTAAAATAAAATTTCATATCAGCCATATTGAAAAAAAAGCAAGAATAAAGTGAAAAAAAATTGTGCTTCAATCTAAACTCAGATTCCATCAGTTTTTCCCCCTCTCTGGGGGTGGATAGCATTTTTCAGAAGTCCTTTAGAATTGTCTTGGATCACTCTATTGATCAGAATAACTAAGTTATTCACAGTTGATTATCATACAATATTGCCATTATTATGTACAATGTTCACCTGATTTTGTTCACTTCAATTTGTATCAGTTCACAAAAGTCTTAGAGGATTTTTCCGAATGTATCTTGCTCATCAGTTCTTATAGCACAATAGTATTCCATCATGATCATGCATCTCAACTTGTTCAGTCATTCTTCAAATGATAAGCATCCTTTCCATTTCCAATTCTTTGCTACCACGAAAAGAACTGCTGTAAATATTTATGTAGATATAGTTCCTTTTTCTTTTTCTTTTATCTCTTTGGGGTATAGATGTAGTAGTGGTACCACTGGGTCAAAATTTATGCACAATTATATAGGCCTTTGGGCATGGTTCCAAATTGTTCTCCAGAATAGTCAGATTAGCTCATAACTATCAACAATACATCAGTGCACCTAATTTTTCACATTACCTTCAACATTTCTCATTTTCCTTTTCTGTCATACTAGGCAATCTGAGAAGTATGAGGTGGTACCTTAGAGTTGTTTTAATTTGCATTTATCTAATCAATAGTGATTTAGAGCATTTTTGTCATCTGACTATAGTTTTGATTTTTTCTTCTCAAAACTGCCTGTTCATATCCTATGACCATTTATCAACTGGCAAATGACTTGTATTTTTGTACATTTGACTCAACTCTTGATATAGTTGAGAAATGAGGCCTTTATCAGAGAAATTTGCTGTAATCTTTTTCTAATCCTGACTGCATTGGTTTTATTTGTGCAAAATCTTAACTTCATGTAATCAAAATTATGCATTTTGACTTCCCACATTCCTCTCTAGCTCTTGTTAGGTCATAAATTCTTCCCTTCTCTATAGATCTGACAGGTAAAATTTTCCACACTCCTCTAATTTCCCTATCATATCACCCCTTATGTACAAATCATGTACCCATTTTGACCTTATCTCAGTATACAATGTAACATGTTTATCTATACCTAGTTTCTGCCCAACTGTTTTCCAGATGTCCTAGCAATTTTTTGTCAAATAGTTAGTTCTTGTCCCCAAAAACATTGATCTTTGGGTTTATCAAACACTAGATTACTGTGGTCATTTCTTACCATGTATTGTGTATTTAATCTATTCCACTGATCTACCATTCTATTTCTTAGCCAGTATGAGATGGTTTTGATGATTACAGCTCTGTAATACAGTTTGTGTAATATAATATCTGCTAGACTGCTTTCTTTCACATATTTTCTTTTTTTAAATTATTATTTATTTATTTAATATTTTTAGTTTTCAGCATTGATTTCCACAAGAGTTTGAATTACAAAATTTCTCCTCAATTCTACCCTTCCCCCCCTCTAAGATGGCATATATTCTGATTGCCACATTCCCCAGTCAGCCCTCCCTTCTGTCACCCCCCCCCAATCCCCTTTTCCCTTACTTTCTTGTAGGGCAAGATAGATTTCTATGCCCCATTGCCTATATATCTCATTTCCTAGTTGCCTGTAAAAACTTTTTTTTGAACATGTACTTTTGAAACTTTGAGTTCCAAATTCTCTACCCTCTTCCTTCCCCACACACACTCCCTAAGAAGGCAAGCAATTCAACATAGGCCACATGTGTATCATT
>JAQQSZ010013414.1:0-11761 GCA_028646595.1 Phalanger gymnotis | reverse complement strand
CATCAGATTTGACCTGAAGAGGGAATACCATACATACTCAGTTGTGTATCATACCCCACAGGAAAGGAGGAAGAAGATAAAAAGAGGGGGGATGATGGAAGGGAGGGCAGATGGGGATGAAGATAAGCAAAAACAAACACATTTGAAAAGGGACAGGGTCAAGGGAGAAAATTCAATAAAGGGGGATAGGTTAGGAAGAAGAAAAATATAGTTAGTCTTTCACAACATGAGTATTGTGGAAGGGGTATACATAATGTTACGCATGTGGCCCATGTTGAATTGCTTGACTTCTTAGGGAGGGTGGATGGGAAGGGAAGAGGGGAGAGAATTTGGAACTCAAGGTTTTAAAAAAATAGAAGTTCAAAAGTAAAAAAGTTTTTTTTTTCATGCAACTAGAAAATAAGATGCACAGGCAATGGGGCGCAGAGATTTATCTTGCCCTATAAGAAAGGAAGGGAAAGGGGGACTGGAGGGAAATGGGGTAACGGAGGGGAGGGCAGACTGGGGAACAGGGCAACAAGAGTGTACGCCATCTGGGAGTGGGTGGGGGGTGGAAATGAGGAGAAAATTTGTAATTCAAACTCCTGTGAAAATCAATGCTGAAAACTAAACATATTAAAAATAAATTTAAAAAAAAGAACAGAAAACATAAGAATAATTGGTCTACCTGAAAGCTATCATCAAAAAAAAGGAATCTTGATCCAATAACAGAAGAAATAATTAAAGAAAATTATTCCGAAGCACCAGAACAAGAGGAAAATAGAAATAAAAAAAAAATCTGCTGATCACTACCTGAGAGTGAACCTACAAGAAAAACTGACAGGAATGTAATAGTCAAATTCTGAAATCCCCAGCTCAAAGGCAATATTATGAGGAACAAGAAAAAAAAAACAACTTATATATAGTGGTAGCATGATTAGAACCACATAAAATCTAACAGTGGCAACATTAAAAGATTGCAGATCTTGGAACACTTCATATCAAAGAGCAAAAGAACTGGAGTTCTGGTCAAAAATATCATACCTAGCAAACTTATGCACAATTCTGAATGAAAAAAAATGGATATTTAATGAATTGTCAGATTTTCAGGGCTTTGTTAAAGAAAAAACTGAACTTTGTAGAAGATTCAATATCCAAGGGCCAAGAGAACCAATTACAAGGGACACAATAAGGATAGACTGTTTACCCTCTATGTATGAAAAATGTAAAACCTATGTCTAAGAGTGTTATTAGTAAATAGGCAGCTTATAAGAAAGATTGGGGCCGACCTGAGTATAATATGACTTCCAAAAGTAAAACCATTCAAGAACACCTAAAAGAATTATTATACAAATGACGTGCCAGAGGAAGAACCAATATAGAGGAATTGGATGGGGGAGGGGGACTGTTCTGGAAACCTATTTTCATCAGGAATGGGTTCAAGATGGAAAAATACATATATATCCAGAAGAGTATAAAAGTCTTCTAAATTTAGGAAGAACTAAAACTCTTAAGGGGATAGGGAGGAGGGAGAGGACAAGGGAGGGAAAGGAGGGATTCTTTGGAGGATTGTGGTTTGTCCATCATTCTCAAAGAGGACCATGGCATAAGGGAGATGATGATATGACTTGTAGTTGACTTTGATTTGAGTGAGGGAGGCCAGTGCAGGGTCACCAGAGCCATCTGGATCCAGTGGCCAGATATTGATCAGGATGACTGCAGATGGACAGGGATGCAGTGGGAAGACTTGGCCCTTTAAAGCCAAGCCCTTTTCAGGTTCTCACTTTGAATAAGGCTATGTCTATTCAGTGAACAGATGTCTTTCAAAATGAGTCAAAGAATGGAAGGGATAAAAAAAAAATTCAGAAAAACTGACCAAAGCATTTACACAAAAAAGTCTATTGAGCATGAAAACCTCATAATCAAATGTAGAGAAGCAGCAATATAAAATGCAGCCTATTGAGATCATAGTGCAATAAAAATTACATTCAATAGAGGCCAGTAAGAGATATATTAAAAATGAATTGTAAACTTATTCATGTAATCCTAAAGAATAAATGCATCAGAGAACAAACCACAGCAATAAGCAATAATTCATTAAAGAGAATGACAACAATGAGACAACATAAGAACATTCATGGGATCCAGACAAAGCAGCACTTGGGGGTAAATGTGTATATCCAAACAATTACATCAATCAGACAAAGAAAGAGCAAATCAATGAATTAGGCATGCCACTAAAAAGACTAGACAAAGAACAAAATGGGATTTTGATTTATGAGAAGGAGAGGATAAGGCAGAGATTTGTATGGGGGGTAGGTTCAGTAATAGGAGGGCAAGGTAAAAAGTAAAAGTAAAATGGAAGGGTTAGGAGAGATAGTAAAAAAGAGAACAAACATACAAACAAAGATTAGCAGTAGAACCTTTTAGGGAAAGTATATATTTACATATATATGTATGTGTGTGTATTTACATGTGTATGTGTGTCAGTAAGCAAAATGGGCTCCTTAGCACTTAGTTCAACAAGTGCCCTTGAAGAGTTTGGCTTTTCTTTGCTTTGAGTAATTCAGCTATTTCATTGAATCTTACTAAGTGCTAAGCCCCAGGCCCAAACCCCTATTAGGTGTAAAACCTATGTGGGTATGGATTGGCAACTAAGGTGGGGCCCAAGGTAGGACTAACTCCAGGGAGGGCCTAGTCTACATGTCTGGGACAGCAGAGGCTCTTAGACCATGAGGGTTTAAGTCCACCTCTTTGTGAGGATTTTAGGTCACGTGGGTGAGTCCCATGTGTGACTCACCCCTGACACTGAAAAAGATATAAAAAATCAGGGGTTGGCCTCAGCTTCCTTGGAACTCTTTGCTGCAGCAGTGGTGGCTTTCCCCAAATTCAGACCTTAATCACAGGGACCCTGCAATCTTGTCTCCCTGCCCCCAGCTTTTGGTGAGATTCAATTTTTCTGCCTTTAGACCAAGCCCCTTGTAAGGATTCATTACTTCTGCCTGCTCTGAGGTCTCAATGCTGTATGCAGGAAGCACAGCTGCTGCCTGGCCACCCTTACCTGGATCCACAGCTCCTGGGGCTGTTTCTCTATCAGATCCCAGGAACTGGCTCCCTGTGCACAGACTCCCTTGAGGGATTCCAGGCCTAAGCTCTTCCAGAGGGTCCCAGGAGTCCTCTTGAGCTCCTAGTTGGACCCCAGGATAGTTCCTCTGCTTTCCCAGGCTCAGCTGTCTGCCTTGTCAAGAATGAAAACAAATGACCAAAAAGTCACAGTGGTTTTGCAACCATGGGTAACTCTCAAAATATCGAAGAGCTTACACAGGTCATCCCAACCACAGATAACTCTAATAAATGAAATAAACCAAATTCAAAAGTAGCTCCAAAAGCAGTCAGAAGGTGAAAGTGTTCAATATTACATTGGATGAAGGAAACAGGACACATGCACTGGGGCCTCCTCCAATACTGAAGAGACCCAATTTAATGAGGCCAAATCTTAGTATGTACAGCTGTGGTTATGTAGGGAGCTGTAAGTGTGACAGTGACAGGCAACAGCAATGATGAGACAAGTTTGATTCATAGCAGGGTTTCATGACCAGACCATGGGTCCTACAGGTGCTTGTCCCAGCTCAGGGTCCACCTGGGGCTGGTGTGGAAACAATTCTGGGTGGCTGAGATCATTCAGAGGGTGCATTCAGGTCATAGCTTACTTTCTGGGCCTTACCTTTGGAAAACAGGGTGTTTCCAAAGAGTAAAAAGTGAGGGGTGGTTTTGGCATAGGGATCCTTACACTATTCCCTGTGGTGGTCTAAAGAATCCCCCCTCCCATTCTGGTCAATAAAGGAGAGGCAGGTATAAGCCAAGATGCCAGGAGAGGCACATTGGGCCACGATGAAATGTGGAGTTGAGGGACAGCTGTGGCCTTAGGTTGGTGAGTTGAGGGGTTAAGGTGGCAGATCTCAGAATCTGTAGGCTTTCCCCTTAGCAAGGATGGAATGGCATTTTCTTCCCAGAAGGTTACTTTCTTGAGGGCCCCTATCAGGTAGGTTTGTCCCAGGCATCATGGTGAAACTCCCTATAGTTGGCCAAAGAGCTAAGCAGATAGGGTCAGAGGACTTGCCTCGTCAATGTTTATTACAGCAGAAAAGAGAGGGGGCCAAAAATGTGGAGGGAGAAAATGCCAACATGGACCTAAACCAAGGCCTTGGTGGTCAGGCACATAACAAAAGGGAAGGGGACAAACAAACTAGGACAGTGGACTCAGTCCTCCTCTGGAATCCTGGGACAGCTGTCTGGATGTCAGCTGCTTCTATATATATATATATAGTTCTTGTAGAAAACAGTCTGATCTTGTTATTCCTCAAAATTTCCTATGCTATTTAATTAGCAAACTCTTACATTACATCTTTGTCTTATTATTTTGTCTAATCAGTTTTCCCTTAGGATGGCAGCATCCCTATGTTATAATTTGACCATAAATACACATTAAAATTGAAAGATTTTCCAGTATCAATCTATTATCTAACAGATTTATTAGTAGACTTAAAGAACTTCTTGATTAAAGAAATTTAATATAAAAAGGAAAAAGAGGGAGATAGTCTTAACAATGTCATATATCATAACAGAAAGGAATAACTTCCTTAGCTCTGTTTCATCCCAGGCATGAGTCATATCTGACAGCCAATCATGTAATCACTAGATGTTAAAAGCAGGGCTCAGTATTAATCAGGTGGGGATCCTTCCTTTTCAGAAAGGAAATAGCCCAATTGGGAAATAAAGTCAAGAGGATCCCACCTTAGGCCACACCAGGATCATCCCCAAAACTATTTCTAGGCACAGACATTCACTTTTACCAGTTCGCAGACTGCAGCACATGCCATTTTGTACTATTGGCTTCAATTCAGACAACTATCCCTGTAATCAAAGCTCAAAACAATAGTAAATTGCAGTCACTGGAATTTTTACTTTAAATGCCAAAATTTCGCTAAGCACAAATTATGGCTTGAATGTCTTTCCTGATATTTCCTTAATACTTAACATTTCATTTATCATTTACTTATAAATTATAACTACCCATATTCTTGGGCTTCAGACATACTGCAAATAACTGATAGTTGACTCATCTTTAATATGTTTAAATTACTGTATACACTTTCATAATAGCCAAGATTTTCAAGTAAAAAATCCCTGAAGTTTGGGACAGTACACCACTGCTCCCTGACTGGAACCAGAGTCCTACCTTGGCAAAGAGAAAGTCAAGTATTTGGCTGGCAAAATGAGCGGTGTGTCAAAAAACCCCTCAGATTATAGAAGCTTGCTTTGGTGACAAAGAAAATCAAAACATACAGCCAGAAGAAGACATCAAAGTCAAAGCCTCTACATCCAAAACCTCCAAGAAAAGTATGAAATGGCCCTAGGCCATGGAAGACCTCAAAAAAGATTTTGAAAATCAAGTAAGAAAGTAGAGGAAAAATTGGGAAGGGAAATAAGAATGATACAAGAAAATCATGAAAATGAGTCAACAGCTTGCTAAAGAAGACCACAAAAATACTGAAGAAAAGAGGACCTTAAAAATAGATTAACCCAAATGTCAAAACAGGTGCAAAAAGCCAATGAAGAGAAGAATGCCTTGAAAAGGATGTCCAAAAGCTCACTGAAGAAGAGAAATCCTTAAAAACTGAAATGGAGCAAATGGAAACTAACGACTTTATGAGAAAACAAGAATCATAAAACAGAAGCAAAAGAATGAAGAAATAAAAGACAATGTGAAATACGTCATTGGGAAAACCACTGATCTGGAAAATACATCCGGGAGAGGTAATTTTAAAATTATTTGGCTACCTGAAAGCCATGACCGAAAAAGAGCCTAGACATCATCCTTCAAGAAATTGTCAAGGAAAACTGCCCTGATAGTCTAGAACCAGAGGGGGAAATAGAAATAGAAACTCCTAGGAATATGGTAGTCACATTCCAGATTTCCAGGTGAAGGAGAAAATACTGCAAGCACCCAGAAAGAAACAATTCCAGTATGGTGGAAACACAATCAAGATAACACAAGATGCAGCATCTTCTACATTAAGGGATTGGTAGGCTTGGAATATGATATTCGAGAGGTCAAAGGAGTAGGATTAAAACCAAGAATCCCTAGTGACCAAAACTGAGTATAATACTTCAGGGGTAAAAATGGATTTTCAATGAAATAGAGGACTTGCAAGCATTCTAGATGAAAAACCCAGAGCTGAATAGAAAATTTGACTTGCAAAAGAAGAATCAAGAGGAGCATGAAAAGGTAAGCAAGAGAGAGAAATCACAATGAACTTAGTAAAGTTGAACTGTTCTGTTTACATTCCTACGTGGAAAGATGATATTTGCAACTTATGAGACCTTTCTCAGTATTAGGTAGTTGAAAGGAATGTACATATATACAGACAGAGGGCACAGGGTGAGTTGAATATGAAGGGATGATATGTAAAAAAATAAAATAAAAGGGTAAGGGAGGAATATATTGGGAGAAGAAAGAGAGAGATAGAATGGGGTAAATTATCTCACATAAAAGTGGCGAGAAAGAGCTGTTATAATGGAAAGGAAGAAGGGGTGGGTGAAAGGGAATGAGTGGACCTTGCTCTCATTGGATTTGCCTTAAGGAGGTAATAACATACACACTCAATTGGGTATCTTACCCTACAGGAATGTAGGGGGAAGGGGATAAGAGGGGGTGATGATAGAAGGGAGGGCAGACTGAAGGAGGAAGTAGTCAAAAGCAAACAATTTTGAAGAAGGACAGGGTCAAAGCAGAAAACTAAATAAAAGGGGACAGGATAGGATGGAGGGAAATATGGTTAGTCTTTCATAACATGACTTTTATGGAAGCATTTGCTTGCCTCCTCAAGGAGGGTGGATGGTGAGGAAAGAAGGGAGTGAATTTCGAACTCATAGTCCTAAAAACTAATGTTAAAAAATTTAAAAATTGTTGTTACATGCAACTGGGAAATAAGATATATAGGCAGTGTGGTATAGAAATCTATCTTGACCTACAAGAAAGTAAGAGGAAAGTGGATGGGGAAGGGGGTAGTGGGGTGATAGAAGGGATGGCAGAATGGGGTAAGCAACAATCAGAATACATGCCATCTTGGGGTGGGGGGAGGTCAAATGTGGGAAAAAAAATTTATAACTCAAAATCCTGTGGAAACAAATGTTGAAAACTAAATAAACTGGAAAAGAAAAAAAACCAAAAGAAAGTTCAATAGAGAAAGTCTAACTCATACCATGGACAGAGCATGTTTGAGTTCTAGCCTCAGCTGCATGACCTAAGCTGCTCATGGAATGAGAATGTTGGGCCTGCCTGTGTCACAGGTGTTTGTGAAGATCTGATGTGATTGTGTGAACCTCTTTGTAAATCATGTTATCCTGCAGATGTGAGCTAATGGCATTTTAAAATGATTGATTCTTCCCATTTAACTCAAGATTTTTATCTCTAAGCCTGGAGGAAGAGGATGTAGATCCATTACTTTACTTTATCCCAGTGGAAGAAAAGGATTACAATTGTATATCTATCTACATGTGCCATTTTAATGAATCCTCATCCTTCAGGGTGTCCCTAAAGTCTAGACACAGGGGAAAATTGACAGCAATGTGGAGTTATTGCATCGAGTTCACATGAATCTTGCAAAGCTCATTAACCTTTGCATCACAAATGATGGAAATCATATTGAAGATGTTATTTGTGAACCTTCCAATTCAATAAAATGTGGTTGAAAATGTCATTAAGTTTGTTTCTTGAAAATATGCATTTTTGCCTATGTGTCCAGAGTTTAGGAACACCCTGTACATCACAGTATTCACAGTAACAGGAAACCTTAGCAATGTAACCTGTGTGGAACAGCTTGGAGATGCAGCTCCAATCTTGCTGTATATCAGACAATCCACAGTGTAGTCCCACCTTATGAATGTAGTCTAGGTGGGAAAACTGCAATGATAGTCTTGATACACATCAGAGAATCCACAGTGGAGAGAAATCCATGCATGTGGGCATCTTCCTCTGCCTCTGAGAAGCCATACTGCAGAAAAACGTTTTGAATATAATCAATGTTTCATTGTTTTCTTCATTTCTTGGCATTGCTATTTAACAAAACCTCATCTCTCCTTGCTATTCTCTGGAATTCTGCATTCATTTGGGTATATCTTACCCTTTTTCTTTTTACCTTTCCCTTTCTTTCTTTCCTCAGCTATTAGTAAGGCCTCCTCAGACAGCCATTTTGCTTTCTTGCTCTCTTTTTTCTTTGGAATATATTTAGTTGGTGCCTCCTGTATGATATTAAGAACCTCTGTCCATAGTTCTGCAGGCACTCTCTCAGATCTAATCCCTAAATCTATCCATCACTTCCATTTCATATTCATAAGCAATGTTGTTTAGGTCATGTCTGTGGGATGTGACGGTTTTCCCGATTTTCTGCAATTTGAATCTGAATTTTGCAATAAGAAGCTCATGATATGAGCCTCCATCAAATCCAGGTTGTGTTTTAACGGATTGTCTAGAACTTCACTACCTCTGCCTTTTTTCCCTAGAAAATGTTTTAGGTTTTCATAGAACTGAGTAACTTTGGGCTATTTGGAGTCAGTGGTTAGAAGACAGATTTCTTACTGTGATGTTGAATGGTTTGCCTTAGATTTGAACAGTATTTGACTATACTTCGGAATGATCTTGCTGGAGATAAAACTTATGGATCCAATTAACAAGGTTAGGGCTCTTGCTGAAGACCTCATTAGATTTCCCAGTGTAAGAGACCTCACTAAACATCCAAAATTACTTACAGTGAATAAATCCCTATACATGGCTTCAAGGCTTGTCCCCCTGATATCCTGATGTTTCTCATTACTGTTCAATAATATTCCTTTGAATTCATATACTGAGATTTCTTTAGCTACCCAACGATAAATGGGTATTCACTTTGTTTCTTCTTTGCTGGCACAAAAAGTTCTGGTATAAATATTTAGATAACTGACTGTAATCAGTATATTAAAATCAGAGCTAGACAAAGCAATTTTCTATGTAAGATTATTTGGACAATATATTCAACCGAATTGATGTCATTCGATTGACAACAAGGTTTTGTTTTAAATCTGTTTTGTCCAAACAATAACATTTGTTTTGAATCTGTAATATTGTATTTGTTATTATGCTTCAAAATTTCCTTTTATTGTGATTTGGAGAAAGTATTTGTTGAGAAATGTTGTGAATTTTTAACACGTTACCTAGAGGGTGATGCAATTGTATTCTTAGGAAATCAACTCCTCTTTTGATCTAGAAGTCTTATCAATCCTCCTTCTCTGAGAAGTTCTTTGGGGACTAACCAAATGCTTTGGGACCTTCCCTTTGGCCATGTCCACCAAATCTTCTGAGCCCTGGGGAAGAAGAAGCTATCTACTTCTAAACTAATGAAGTGACTTACTGAGTAATTAAGACCTCTAAGAGCCAAAGCAGGGTTTGGGGAGGGGAGCTTGCAAGTTTGTTTATGATGGAGGAGCTGTGAGAATTTGTCTGGCTACTGATTATGGAAAGTAAGAAATTCCACCCAGAGTAATATGTATGGCAGTTACACCTTTGACCCAAGTCAAGCTCAACAGACTTACTGATTCAAAACTGGACCCCTTCCTTGAGGAAAAGTGATATTGTGAGATCTTGGAATGCAGAAAATAAAAGAATGGCTCCAATCCCCATGATCTGGGAACTCCATCATGTCAATTCAAGAAGCCCTGGTTATGTGCCAGGCACTGTGCTAAGTGCTGGGATTACCTTTGGTAAGGTGAACCCCATTCTGTTTGGTCTTGTTCGAAGCTTTGGTAAGAGGTGTGAACCATTACTGAGTTTCTTCCCTGAAAGACAAACAAAATTAGGCTGCATATGTTATGTTTATTTCTCTCAAAGGTGGTGGATCCTGCAGAGAGAGATATGCATGAGAGTTCATTGTCTGTTATGCCAGAGCAGGCAGGGCATTCTGGTAGGTTAAGCTCAGAATAGACCACAATGCCTTTCCTCGTTGGCCAATCAAGCTTTTAGGTCTTTCTCAGGTGTGTGTGTGTGGGGGGGGTCCTCCAATGGTTTGGGGAGGCCCCTGGCTGGTTTTACCCTCCTTTTCTAAGGGCACAATTGCATAGCCCTCTAGAAACCATGTTTTTAAATTAAGAGCCTAACTTATAGCATGATTTCCTCCAAATCCCCAAATGACAAAACTTTGAAGCATAATAAGAACACAATGTTACAATTTTAATATATGAAACAAAATTGCCATTCACATAGCATCTATTCAGTTGATTTTGTTAGTTAGAATTGTCTCACATATAAAACCCACTTTCTCCATCTATCCCTTTGACCCTGTAGATAGAAGGCTATCAGAGACTACACCAGGGAAATTCTGATCCCTTTACATTGAATTCTCATTCTTTCAGCTCCTAATCACATCACCTTAAGTGCCAAATTTTAAATGTATTTTATATTACGGGTGGATCTGCCCTTAGATGGTCAAACACTGCCATTATCCTCCTGGGATCTGACGGCAAATGAGCCCCAATCTAACTGTAACTTCAGTGTGCTAACCAGCCTGACTGCATTTGGTGAACAACCTCCATTCTGAAACTAAGCTTGGTTTTGCTGTGAATCACTTGCTTCCCTAGAAATCTCCAGGTTTCCTCTTCCTTGTTCTCCCTCTCCCATCTCCTAACTTCTGGAATCAGGTGGTAGTATAGGGGGAGGAGGTGCTCTCAGAGCTGGACCCGCCTGATGGGTGGTGGCCCAGGTCGGATAGGAGGCCCAGGGTGGGGTTTGGAGCCGTGGGCGGGATCTAGGGCAAGAGATGCCTCATCCTAGTGGCCAAGGCATTCCATGTGATGGAGGGCTGGGCTTGGGGGAGGGGAGGTAGGCAGGGCCTGAGTTCCTGCTCGTGCCTGTGATTGGAGGAAAGTCCTGTCCTGAGGGCCTTAGAGGCTGGGCAAGGGGTGGGAGGTCCCTCCCAGAGGGGGCTGGCTGAAAACAGGAACTGGTGCTGGGATTGGGCTGCCTTCTTCATTCCCTCCAAGCCCAGATCTCTCTGCGTTCCTCCCACACAGCGGGGACCTCTCTGCCTTTCTGCCTCAGAGCTGAGGTTGCGCTGCCTTCTCTTGGACCCTGGATTTCTGCCTTCAGGACTCCAGCTCTGTGGGTGGAGGTCCCAGGGAGGTCCGAGGCCCCACTCACAGACCTGCTGGCTGCTGCTCCCTGTCCCTACCATTGGGTCAGTTCCTTCTGCTCTGACCACGTGGTGAGTGCCTTTTAGTTCTTCCTGGAGCAATCCTCCCTCCCAGTCCTAGCTATTGGACAATCTTCCCTCTGCTAACTCTTTTCCAGACTCCCAATCACTTCCCAAATATCCAGGGTCACCCTCCCTACATACATTTAATATTGGGTCACCCTTTCCTAGACCTTACCCGCAGGATCCCAAGTATCTTGTTTCCGTGCCCTCAGATTTTGATTAGGAACCACGCCCCCTGTAAGGACTGAAAGTTCTACCTGCCCTGAGCACCCCACTTTGCATGCTGGAACCAAAACTTGCCTGGCCCCCCTTGCCCGCCCCCCCACCCCCTTAGCTCCTGGGCTGTTTCCTTATCAGATACCAGACACTAGCTCCCTATGTTTGGTCTCCTGTGAGGCATTCCAGGCCTATGGCCTTCCAGAGGTTCCCAGGTGTCTTCCCCAGCTCCTACTTAGAGCCTAGGACACAGTGCTCCTGCTTTCCAGGCTCAGTATCCT
>JAQQSZ010013413.1:0-11761 GCA_028646595.1 Phalanger gymnotis | reverse complement strand
TTTGTTCTGACCAGGCAATGGGATGGTAACTTGGGCAGGCAGCCAGAGTACAGAGGAGAAGATAACTTTACCAGTTTATGCTACCTGAAGTTGTTATACCCCATTTGGAAGCTTTGTAGCATAGTGAATGGGATTAGGAGTCAAATCCTTTCTCTGCAACTGTGAGCTCAGTACCTTGGGGGATATAATTTAACTTCTCTGGGCTGTGGTTACTAATCTGCAAAATGAACAGGGTTGGGCTGAGTGTCCTCTAAAGTCTTTTTTCAGCTCTGACTCCATGATTTTTATATAGGCACTCTCCCCCATTGCACCAAGAGGCAAGAGGCAGGTTAGCCCTATCCCCTTTTTACCTGTACAAGACTTTGACTGCTTTACAAAAAACCCCTCCTTTTCCCTTCATAGCTGCCCTGAGCTCACCTGAATAGGAAGGTGGTGTGAAGGACAGAAGAGAGGAAGAAGGCACAAGGTGGGATTTGCCCCAGAACTAGAAATAGGACCTTAGACATACCCCTGAAGAAGGGAGGTAGAAGGAAGAGGATGGAATAAAGATTTATATAGCACCTACTAGATGCCAGGCACTGTGCTAAGTTCTTTGCAAACATTATCTCATTCGGTCCTCACTTGACAGCAGGATTCCTTAGAGGAAGCTCAGGGATCAGAAGATCTGGGCTGGCCACTAATAGCTGTGTAATCTCAGGCAAGTCCGTTAACCGATCTGAACTTCAGTCCACCCATCTGTAAAATGGGCAAAATCACATGCACTATTGACCTCATGAGATCATTGTGTGGTGAGGGTTTGTAAGCTGCAAAAGCTACCATTGGTCTCCTACTCATGCCCTACTGTATGGATAGAAGGTTTCTGAAGATATGCCAGGGAAGCAAAAGTTCTTATGAGTCCAATCAAACTAGAAATGATTGAAAAATGGACCCAAGTTTAGACTCTTACCCCAGGAACAGTCTGGCTAAGTTTGGAGAGGCTCAGTACTAGAAAGCTGGCCACTAGGCTCTTGGGTATTTATTTAGGCCACAGTAACACAGGAAGTTGACTACAGAGCTGTGGGTTCTTAGGATGACGAATTTTTAGCCAGAAGAGATTTTGGGGACCAGCTAGTCCAATCTATTTATTTTATCAGTAAGTAGCTGACGCCCAGGGAATTAAAGTGGATTTCCCAAGGTCAAACAGATACTGTCAGAACTGAGACTTGAACCAGATTCTCTGATTCCAGAGACAATGCTCTATCTACTGTATCACTGAGGGTAGTTCTGCATTATTGGTCAGTAAGGAACCTAAACTCATGAAATCGTAGATCTTGTGAGGTCGAAAAAATTACCACCGCCACCACTACTGTCATCAATAATAATCCCTTATTATTAATATCATGAATCAACCAGCTTCTATTAAGCACCTAAGACAAGAGTGCTACAGTCTCTGCCCTCAAGAGCCTACATTCCAGTGGAGAAGAGAGCACACACATATATAACTCTAAACTATTCTTGACATAAAAGTCATCTTACTCTCTATGCACTAGTGATCTATTTCACACTCTGATCCCTTCATTAAGAAGGTGCAAATATATATCGTACATAGAAAGAATATATATATATGTATATATATATATATGTAAAATGAACACAAGATAGTTGTGAAAGGGAGGGCACTAGCAACTGAGCAACTCACAATAGCCTCATCATCACCATTGGCTTTCCCCAAGAGAAATGTGACTTCCTGGTGGAGAAATGTGCTGTCTAGGTGAATCTGGGCACTTTATGTAAATCTGAGTCTGTGCCACTTCAAAAGGTAAAAAATAAAGTGTGCCTTTGAGAAGGACACCAGGCCAGCTTGGCAGCTGTCTCGACCTCTGGTCTACAAACTGCAGACACAGCAACCCTGCCTCCAAAACTACCAGCAGGGTACAGTCGGAGGTGGTAGCGACGACTGGCGGGGGGAATGGCCGCTCTCCCTCCCTCCACTGTCTTTGTTTTTTATTTGGTCACTTGGCATCCCCTAAAAGGGTTCTGCAGCCTTTTACAAGCCCCCACAAAGGACCTGCAGTCTTGTAAGACTGCTGATCAAAACCATATTCTGGCTGCCTCCCACCATCCCTGACTCAAGTCTATGCCCCCACCTCCCCCCAGGGCCTTTCATGTCAGAACACCCTCTCTTTGCCTCATGTACCCTTCACCCCAGTGGCACTGACCAACCTCCCCCAGCTCCCTGTCAATTATGTACCTAGCCCCATTCTGGGAACTTATGGCCCCATTGCTTTTTCCTTTGTGGGACCACTTTGTGCAGGGACTGGGAGGACAAGGATAAGGAAAACAGTAAAAGGTCGAATGAAAAAAGAAAAAGTGTTTAAAAGAAAGCAGACCCCATGGGTGTGGGAAAGACACAGACTCTTTTTTCCCCCTCTTTTATTAGCACACATGAGATCTCTCAAGCCCGCCCATGCCTCAATCTGGTTTGCATTTGCTCAGCCATGATCTTAGCTGCTTCTCTCGCATAATTTGACTTGATTACTCTCTGAAAGGGCAGACAGAGCCTGGAGTAGCCCTACTCTCGTTTACCTGTCACTCTTGGCTCTGCTTTCATTTTTTGGTCGTCATTGAAGTCCATAGTGATTGGTGAGCCTATGATCCATAGACGAAGGGGATTCCTCAGAAGAGGAGGAGGAGATGGGGTTGGCCCCTTCTGCCCTCAGCCAGCATGTGATGCCTTGGGCACAGACTATTTGACAAAGAGCTATAAGACCATTTCCCATCTGACATGCAGCTGGACCAACAAAGCCCCCTTCTGGGTGAGTCCTGGCATTTTCCATTGCTGAGAAAGGAACTGAACCAGGATATAGATTCACACACTTTTAGAATTGAAATAGACCTTAGCAATCAAAATTTTTACAGTGAGGGAAACAAAAGGTGGTCAGAGGATAGAAATTATTTGTCTCAAGTCACACAAATAGGTGGTTGATAAACACGGGCTGGATTTGACTCCCACTCTAGTACCCTTTTGAAGTTTTACTTGGTGCCCCATTAGGATACCATGGGGGCACAGATTCTTTCATATGGTAGTCTATTCTTAAAATAAAGTCATCTTACCTCTCTATGCACTGGATTTAAGTCATGACCTGATCTCTTCATTGTGATGGACACAAGTATAGATGATCATCTAATGGAGCCGCCATGAAATGTCATGTGTGGTTCAAGCTCCTGTTCATGTGGCCTTGGTCAAGTCACTTATCATCTCTGGGTCTGTTTTCTCATCCTTAAAAGGAAAGTGAAGATAGATTAAATGCTATCCAGGGTCCCTTCCAGGTCTAAATCCAATGATCCCGGGAGGTAGTACATCTGACTTCTTCCAGGTTTGCCACTAACTAGCTGTGAGATTTTAGGCACCTATCATAGCTCCTGCTTGTAATATGGCTTGAGCTTTTTGCAAGGCAGAGAAATACATCAATTCCAAAGAACATAATATTTTTAAAGACTGAAAAATAGAACTTTCCATCAAAGAAAGGAAAGTATACTTCCTCTAAAAGGCTAAGTCTCTCGTTTTATAAAATGAAGACATAGTACATGCTCTCTTCTGGTCTCAAGGGGACACTTCGGAACTGCGCTGACCAGATTTTTTTGCAGCTTGTGAATTATTTTTTGGGTTTAGGTCAAGCGACGCTAGTGGTTTCTTAGCTGTTTATGGCCACTAGGGTGTGCTTAAGTAGTTGGGGGCAATCATTTCGTGATTGTAGGATGAATTACAAGGATTTTTTTCCATTGAAAACATTTTCAGAACAAAAATGTTTTCCAAGTCTTTGTCAATTCAGTTCAATCCATTTTGAATCAACTAAATTCCAAATATTTATTGTGCCTGCCTTGCATCCAACACCATATGAAAGGCACACAATAGAAGAATAAAACACAACACCCCTACCCTAATGGAACTCACAATCTAGTTGAAGAGGCAAGGAATGCTCATATGAAACAATAAGGGAATAATAAGTGCTTGAACAAATTTCAGTCTATGTTATTCATTTCCCAACTCTGCCACATAAAATCTATGTGAACTTGGGCATTTGCTTAACCTCTCTAGGTCTCAGTTGCTCATCTGTAAAATGAGACAGTTGGGCTGGATCCCTTCCAACACTAAATCTATAATTAAAATAAAAACATGTCTGAAACAGCAATCATTGTATGTACCCTCACCCCTAGCTCAGGACATCATCACTCTCTTCCCTCCTGGACTTGTAATGGCCTCCTAATTAACATTCTTTCCTCTACTCCTGTTCTTCTCCAAGCTATCCTCCACACAATGTTCAACTGCTCATCCTAAAACACAGATCTGAGCACGTTAGACTCTCCCCGTCTCTCGCTTTCTTAGAAGCTGCCTGATACCATTAGTATAAGACACAAAATCCTTTTCCTGGCAATTAAAGCTCTTAACAATCTGGTTCCCACCTACCTACCTTTCACATCTTATTTCTTATTACTCCCCTACATTTGCTTTCCATTAGAGCCAAACTGGCTCTCTTGTTGTCATTATTCAGTTGTGTCTGACACTTTGTGACCACGCTTTGGGGCTTTCTTGGCAGAGATATTAAAGTGGTTTGCCATTTCCTTCTCCAGTTCATTTTACAGATGAAGAAACTGAGGCAAACAGGGTGAAATGACTTGTCCAGGGTTACATAGCTAGTAAGTGTCTGAAGCCAGATTTGAACTCGGGAAAATTAGCCTCCAGGTATGGTACTTTATCCACTATGCCACCTAGTTGCCCCAACTGGCACACTATCCTCTGCTGTTCTCTATACAGGTAGCTTTTTTGCCTTTGCATAATTAGTTTTCTATATCTGAATGCATTCCTGCCTTACCTTTGCCTAGGGAAATTCTGGAGTCTGCTCCAACGTGGTAGTTTATAAGAGCCAATTGCTAAATTTTCAGTGTGAGCATTTTTGCCTTAGAAATCTGAAATCTCTACAAACCAGAGCTTGATTTATTGTTTAGCTTAATGTCATGATAATAATGTAGGTTAAACTTAAAAGTGTGAGTTCATACATGTTTGTTTTCCACAGAGCCAGGTTGTTAAACATTTACCAACACCCCTCCCTGGATTGTTCTAAACTTTATATGAGCTCAGTAGGATGGCAGTAGCAGGCTCAAGGAAGGAAGCCATCATCAGACTGGAGGCCTGATGATTGGAGGCTAATGTTCATAATAATGAATAATTAATAATAATAAGCATTTATATAACTATTTATATAGTGTATGTAAGCATTTGGCACAATGGATACAGCACTATGCCTGGAGTCAGGAAGACTCTTCTTCCTGAGTTTAAATCTGGCCTCAGACACTTAGTAGCTATGTGACCCTGGGTAAGTCATTTAACCTTGTTTGCCTCAGTTTCTTCATCTGTCAAATGCACTGGAGAAGGAAATGGCAAACCACTGTACGATCTTTGCCAAGAAAACCCCAAAAGGGGTCACAAAGTGTTGGACATGGCTGAAAAACAACTAAACACTAACAACAAAATATATTTATATAAACACTTATATAATGCTTTAAGGTTTGAAAAGTGCTATTCTCTCCTTTCAGCCTCACAACATCCCTGCCTCTGCTTCATGAATGCCAAGCTTCCTTCAAAGCCCAGCTCAAGAGCCGCCTCCTATATCAGGCCTTTGCCAATACTGCATTCTCTCTCTTCTTAAAATGACTACTTTGCATTACTTTGTATTTACTTCTTAATGTACATATTCCATATATCAAGTAGAATAGAGACTCCTTGAGGACAGGCATCAATTCACTTTTCTTCTGTGTCTCCTGCAGCTAGTGCAACATCTGACAATTGTCACTCACTAGATGTTTGTAGCTTGGACTAAATTAATCCAGCATCCTTAGTACGATGCCTTGAGTTCCTTCTCAAACAGCAAAATGAAGTGCAATCCCTCTGTGAACTATAGAAGGGCTATACATAGAGGCTATGTAGGGACTGAAACCACATAGGGACTGAAAATGTTATGTGAAACAAATCTGTCTTCAACTAACTATCTTGGTTAGGTAAGACTGTAATTTTCTTGAAGACAGAGACACTGTTAAATTGATTGCAGTATCACTCATGCTACCCAACATAGTTCTAAGTACACAAAAGGTAATCAATAAATCCATATTAATCAGTTAACATAATCAGTGGAATCTATTTTAATGAGTTCAGTGTTAAGTGGTTTTGAATCCTCCAAATGGCTTTTTAATATGGATAGAGAGCTAGGAAGATCTGAGTTTAAATCTAGCCTCAAATATGAGCCGTGTGACCCTGGGCATGTCACTTAACCCCTCTTTGACTCAGTTTCCTCATCCGTAAAATGTAGATAATAATGGCACCTTCCTCACAGGGTTCTTGTGAGGATTTAATTAGATAATAATTGTAAAGTTCTTTACGCTGTGCTTGGCACATAGTAAATACTACATAAATGTCAGCTATTATTATGTTATTAAAAGTCGAGAACTATTGCAACAAACTCTGAGGAACTGTTCAAATTATTTCTTGCTAGAATTTATTTCATGAAATAAGGCTCTTAATTAGCTTCCTGGTATTCTATTTATCCAGCTCCTCCTACTCATCTGTCAAGGCTTGGTCCAAACTCCTCTTACATCATAGTGCCCCTTATCCATATCAACCCACACTGATTTCTCTGTTCTCTAAGTTAAATATAATTATAGTATCATTAATAGCACTAATTATTTTTCTGCTAAAATTTTCCAATGTTTCATCCTGATGGGTTGAAGACCCTGGATTGTTGAAGCGATTTGTGACAGCAAAGTGCAGCGTATCAGTCTGGAAAGGCTTTGGGTAAGGACTTGGCTTGTCCAGGGTCATCCGAGGACTAGCCTAACTGAGTTTACACAGAGTCTTCAGCAGGTTGAATAATGCTTAATGGTTGTCTGTGTTTACAGCAATGCTCAAGATGATATGCTAATTTGCAGTTGCTGCTGCATACCTCAGTGGATGGAGTACAAAAGAATTCCTCAGTGCAATCACAGATCAATGAAGTAATATTGATGTATTGATATAGGCTTTCCTAACTTATTTCTCTTGGATTCTCATAGCTTATTTTTCTTTAAATTTTATAAAGCATTTGGGAAAGCTTGTCTTATTTGATTCTCCCCAATAATAACCTTAAGAGACACATAATTCAAGTATTTACATCTGCTTTATAGCTATGGAGACTGAGATACAGAGAAATTAATTGGCTTACATAAATCTCTAATCCATGTCCAGGACTGTGTCCATGAAACTAGCCAACATGCCATTTATTTTCTGCACCATATATTTTGTGGACCTAGGGACCACTGTGACCTGTAACTGACTCTATTCTACTCATCTCTTCTTGTTGTGTATTGCCTAATGCTCAAAAGTATTCTGGGGTAACCACCAAGTTATCATACCTTCATAGGTGGTACAGAATCAAGTCAGCATATTCGTAGTAATGGCAACTGCTGTGAATATTGCCTTGGTGATACATATACCTCTTCTTTTCTCTCATTAGTCTAGGACTGATGTTGGTTATCCAGCCAAATCCCATGGATGATCCTCATCCTACTTTAGGAAATTCTTCTGTTCAGTCTATCCATCCCTAATTTGTGCTTCATTGACCTCTCTCCAAGTCTTTAATGTATTAGAAATTAATAGGAGTAAATCTAAGGGGAGAGGCAACATTGTGTAGTAAGTAGAAAGCTAGCCTGATCTGGCCTCAGAACCAAGGAGTCATATGTCCAAGCCCTGCTCCTGATACACTGGGTCTGTATGGCCCCTGGGCAGAAAGGGCAACCTCTCAGGACCCCAGGGAGCTTCCTAAGACTATGATTTTCAATGAAGGTGCTGAGGAAGAGTACACTGGAAGAGGGAAGTCGCTTACCTTCCCTGGGAGTTCACAATACCAATGAAATCATAGATCCAATTGCTATTCCTAAATCAATGGTAACAAAAGAAGAATCATCCACATGTATCCTAGAGATAGATGCACATAACATTCTATCCACAGATGGCTGCTTCCCAAGGCTAATAACTATTTACTAGTGTGTGGTCTAGGCAGGGCGCTTCACATCTCTAGACCTCAGTTACTTTTCTGTAAAATTAAGAGTCTGGTCTTTTTCAAAGTCCCCTTCTGATTCTAACTCTAAGCTCTTTTTTTTCCTTCAGTCTCTTCTTAATTTTTATTCCAAACTTCACAAACACCAAATTAAATAACATTTCACATATAAAGGAAAACGGAAAAAAGAAGATTATACATGAAACTGTGAATCTCCATTCTGTACAACTTTCCTTTAAATTACTTGAATTATAATAAATTCAGCATGTAGGTTTCTAAGATAGCCTATTTATCTGTGTTTCTTTCTGGACTTCCTTCTGCTCTGTATACTTAAAAATGCTTCAATGATCATCTTTTATTTCTTCTCTTTCATCTGTTTTTTGGCAACCCTACTATACCCCTTCTTCCCCAAATGCTAATTTCCCATTAAAAAAACCGAAAAAACAAAAACAAAATCTTTGTAGCAAATACACTTAGTCAAGAAAAACAAATCCCTACATTGGCTATGTCCAAAAATATACATCTCATCTTGTACCTTGAATCTGGGTTGATGAGATGCTCACTCCCTTTACATCATGATAGGCAAAGATTAAATTACATGGCATGTTGCCTGAGAAATAAAAATATCACAAGCTAATGATCTATTGGGTCGTGACAGCAGCCCAACTGTTCAGTCATTTTCAGTCATGTCTGATTCTTTGTGACCTCATTTGAGGTTTCCTTGACAAAGATACTGGAGTGGTTTGCCATTTCCTTTTCTAGCCTAACTCCAAGCTCTTATGACCAATTAGGAGCTAACATTCTTCTTTTTCATCCTTATTTCCCAATGTAGGGACAAGAGTTAAGTCTGAAGTTCAGTTCTTGGTCATGACTACTTGTGAACCGAATAGTAGTGGGGTTACTTTTTTAATGCTCAAATAGCAGCTAGACCTTCCTTTCCAGGCTAGCATTTGAAATACTACCTAGAATTTATATAGAGCTTTAAGCTTTACAAAATGCTTTACAAATATTATCTCATTTGATCCTCACAACAATCCTGGGAGGTATTTCCATTTTACAGATAAGGAAAACTTAGATTCAGAGGTTAAATAATTTATCCAGGGTCATATAGTTCATAAGTCTCCAAGACCAAATTTGAACTCAGATCTTCTTGACCACGGGTCTAGCAGTCTATCTAGCACCACCTAGCTGTCTCATCTCATCTATCATGCAATACAGAAATGCAGCCTGGTGAGGCTTGAGACCCAGGGCCCTTTGTATCTGTTTTCTCCCTATATCTCTGTCATTTAGCTCTCAACAGTCTCTTGGGCTTCTCTTCACGGAAAGGTAATGGCTCCTTACTAGAATCCTTTCAACAGCGAATAACCTAAAAGAGAAGGGAGGCTCTCCAAACAATTGCCACTTTCTCCCCCAATTTTTTTTAAATCCCACAAACCAGGCCACATCTCTTGCTCAAGAATTTACATAGGCCTGTTCCCCCATCCTCTTGGCTACTGATCCTGTAGTGCCATCTTTTTCTATAATTGTTTCCTCTACATACATCATGTCTCATCAACAAGATTACAGACTCATTATAAACAGAGATGTTCCTATGTTGATGCTCTCAAGTCAGGACCCAAGAATAGGGATTAGATAAGGCACAGGTTACCTTGGACCAGAAGAGCACAACAGCACTGAATTTGAGCTAAGACAACTTATTATCTGGAATAATGCCAGCCCCAGAGAGAAGCAAGCAGGATTCCCCCAAAATGTGTCTTTAGGAAAATGTCCAGGAGAGGTAGGAGTGAAATAGCAGAGGAGACAGGGATAAAATAATGAACATAAGAGGGAGGCAGGAATGTAGGAGATACAGGAATGAGCCGTCAAAGTAATGCAATGTCAACATAGTCAACAACAAAGCTAAATCTACTAGTGGAGGTCTGAAACTGAGTTTTAAGAGAGAAAAGCTAATAGAAGTGTTCAATGGTTAAAGGAAATTGTTACTTTAAGAGTCTCATTATAGGATCTCTTTTGGATCTACGCTTAATTCCACCCTCTCCAAAATAGATGTGTCTGCAACTGTCTATGTCTCTTGTACACACACACACACACACACACACACACACACAGAGAAAGAGAGAGAGAGAGAGAATCAAGACAGTGTCACTATTACATCCTATCACACAAATACACCCCCAGTGGTCTCAGTGACACACTGGCAGCAGGACATATTCGAAAAGGTCAGACCTTGAAAGTCAAAGTCTCTGGATTCAAATCCCAATTCTCCTACTTACTAGTTATATGTCCTTGGACAAACCACTCCCTGGCCTTCTGTTGCTAATCTGTAAAATAAGAAAGTTGAACTCTTAGATCGTCTTGAAGGCCTCTCCCAGGTGGCAATGCTTTGGTCAGGTCTTGCTCCTATGATTATCTTTCTTGGGTAACCTTATAGTCCCAAGGATGATGATGGACGTGTAATACTTGCTGCATATTGATTCCATTGGCTAGGCTTTTGGATACATAGAGATTTTGGTTGTGATGATGCATCAATTTCCTAAATAATAAAGAAAAGTTTAAGGCAGCAAATATGGTGGAAATCCTAGTGCAAACAATCTCTCTGTTCCAATAAAAACATCCAGATGCCTAAAGGAAAGATGTTGATGGTTAGTCTGATAGGCCTCACCTTTCTCTCAGGGTGTGCACAAGCATGGGAGTTCCCAGGCCTGGGGCTGGGTGGGTAGAGATGATTTGAAAAGGAAAAGGAAGAGTGTTAAAAGAGCTTGACAGCTATAGCATTCAATTTTCTTTTTTTTTTTTTTTTGTCAAATTCTTATGTTCCCACAATTTGAGAAACAAGGAGCGTGGGGATAAAGGCTCCCAGAATCTAGAGAGCTAGATGGGGAAAAGGTGACCAGGCCCCAGCCTTGGGCACATTCCCTTGGCCCAAGGTTCTGAATGTTGTGGTAGTGTGTTTTGTTTTGTATTTTCCCTTTCTTTTCTTGGCAAACAAAGAGGCCTATGCTGAGAGTTGTTCAGAGTGACAGCCCAATTAATCAGGCCCTGTGCTGCAAACTATACTCGTAGTTATCCTACAAGTGTAAATTTATTTAATGGTCCCTTTGTCCTTGGTAACTCCAGAGCAGAGTTCTTGTAGCATTCCTTGGTCTCTTAATACCTGAAGTTTGCCAGACAAAGGTGGAGAAAAGCAGGTAAGCTTGTTTGTATTGTGAGCAGACTATAAAGACTGCAACCTTATAGGAATCCAGCAGGTTCATCTCACTTCTCTGTAATCCACAGGCAGCTATGACCAGAAACAACTGAATCCAATTACTTTTGTGTGTTTGACTGCCTTCCCTGAAATCCCTGCCCCAAACCCCTCACTCTGCTAGCAGGGAGGGAACTGTAATACTTCTAAAGCTCAGGGGTGGGCAACCTGAGATTCTAAAACAGAATGTTATTCAATATCTCTGTGGCTGTCTGTGAACAGCTTATAGTAAAACCAAGCTCTTGGCAGACAAAGGGCACCCCACTGGAAACAGTTGCATGGAGTGTCAGGAGGGCTAAGATGTCAGAAATTAGTGCAGAAGGACAAGATGAACAGCAAAAAGGTTAAGACACAGGGGCGGAGCCAAGATGGCGACTGGAAAGCAGTAACTGGCGTGAGCTCCCCACCAAGTCCCTCCAAAAACCTATGAAAAAATGGCTCTGAACCAGTT
>JAQQSZ010013412.1:0-11762 GCA_028646595.1 Phalanger gymnotis | reverse complement strand
CCTGCTTCCCTCTGCCCCTTTGTGGGTTCTGTAGTTCTAGAATTGGTTCAGAGCCATTTTTTCATAGGTTTTTGGAGGGACTTGGAGGGGAGCTCACGCCGGTTACTGCTTTCCAGTCGCCATCTTGGCTCCGCCCCCCAAAATATGAATTTTCAATAAAATAGAGGACTTTTCAAACTTTCTCAGTGAAAAGACCAGAGCTGAATAGAAAATTTGACTTTCAAGTGCAGGAATAAGAATAAAGAGAAGCATGAAAAGGTAAACAAGATAGAGAATTCATACAGGAGAAGGTGGAACTTTTTGCTGTTGGCCTTTAATGATTCTGGCCTTTGTTTGAATGGGGCAGATAAAGTGGGATGTTTTTGTATTTCTCAGCACTGAGACAAGTGGGAGTCATTGATTTATATCTGATGTGATACTGGGGGTGGGGAACTTTTCCAAGGCCAGCCTGAGTAAGGTCAGGGCCCTCGGGGCCCTGAACGGGATATATAAGCGCGGAGGTTAGCCACAGCAAGAGTGGTGTGTGACTCTGGGCCAGCCGTTATAATGAGCTCCCCAGCTTTTGAATCTCATGATGTATTACTTTCCTTACTACACTTTATGATACAACCAAGCCAGCCTTCCCTGTGTTCCTTACCCTCTGTATCCCCCCATCTCTGGAACTTTGCACTGGCTGTCTGTGGCCTTTCTTACATCATGCCAGAATCCCTCACTTCCTTCAAAACATAGCTCAGACACCATTTTTTACATTGTCTTTCCTCATTCTTCCCTAACTACCTTGTATTTATTTTGTGTTGATTCTGTATATACACATGCACATGCTGTCTCTCCCAACAGCATTTAAGCTCCTTGAGAGGAGGGACTATTTTGCTTTTTGTCTTTTTATTCCTAGTGTCTACAACAATGCTTGGAATACAGTAGACACTTAACAAAAACCTGGTAACTGACTAAAGTTACAAATAGGAAAATTTAGACTTGATGTAAGGAAAACATTCCAAAGAACTACAACTATTCGAAACTAGAATGGGTTGCCACAGGAAGTAATGTAATCTTTACTAGAAGACACAAGATTATTAAGATTGTAAATTTAGAGTTGTAAATCTAGACCTTAGACGGAATAGATATGGTCCAACATCTTCATTTTTCAGTTGAAGAAACTGAGGCATTGAAAGCTTCAGTAACATGCCCAAAGTTAGAGAGGCAGGAAGTGTCAAGGACAGGATTTGAATCAAAGTCCTTTAACTTTAGAGTCAATGGACTCTTTCCATCACACTATGGGATCTTTAAGTAAAAGCTGAATGACAATGCTGGATTTGTAGAGGGGTTCTATTGAGGTATAGGCTGAACAAAATGGCCTAAGTTGTTCCTTTCAACTCTAGAAGTCATTGATTCTCTGACACCAATATTTTCCCAGTAATGCTGTAAATCACAAAACACTAAGATCTTTTAAAAAAATAAAAATTACAGGTGACACAAAGGGCAATGAAAAAAAATGGATGACTGATAGAAAAAGGCTGTAGCACATTACTAATGATATCTCATGCACAAATGATGGCATGGAAACCACAATTTATAACCAGAAAAAGATACGGATTAATCAACGAGTGAGCAGGAAAACAGAGGCAGCTATGTGGTGTAGTGGATAGAGTATCAGGCCTGGAGTCAGAAAGACTCACCTTTCTGAATAAAAATCCAGCCTCACTTACTAGCTAGGTAACACTGTCACTTAACCCTGTTTGCTTCAGTTTCTCATTTGTAAAATGAGCTGGAGAAGGAAATGGCAAACCATTCCAGTATCTTTGCCCAGAAAACTCCAAATGGGGTTAAGAAGAGTCAGACATGACTGAATACAACAACAAAACAAGCATGAAAGACAGAGAAGAGACAGCACAAGTGCTATATTAATATCCTTGTGACAGTAAAAGAGTACATGGAAAGAATCCATGTTGATGGCTTCCCTAAGGAAGATAAAGAATTATATGGAAGGACACAGACAACTACACAGGTGAGAAAGTATGGTGTAGTGGTAATATCACAATTGAAGGGAGTACCAATACCAATGAGACCATATATCCATCTAAGTGCTTTGCATACAAGTAGGCACTTGACAGATATGTGCTGAATTTAAATTAAATATCTACATGACGGGTCATTATATATAAACTGAATCCAGTATAGGTTGTCCTATAGAAACCTCTGTAATAATTGTGGTATATGAATGTACAAGAATATTATTGGGCTGTAAGAAATGATGAACATGATGAAGACAAAAAAAATGGAGATACATTCACATTCCCCCTCCCCCCTTCCCTATACAACATGAAGTAAGCAGAGCAAGGAAAACAACATGCATGATAAATATAACAACATAAATGGAATCAAAACAATCAAAACTGAATGTTGTGAAATTCTAAAAAAAAGTTTGGTTCCCCAAAAAGTGATCTGAAAAGAAAACTGCCCTCTCTCTTTGCTGGGGAAGAGGGACCTAGGAATGTGGAACATGATATTTAATATCATGTTTTTTTTCTTATGTATTGATCATTTCTGCTGAAGTTTTTCCTCTCCTCTTTAATTTTTTTAAGGGAGGAAGGAGAGTGATAGAGGGGGAAATCCATGCAATATGAAAACAAGAGATTAAAAAAAAGAAAGAAACCTGTGTTATTTACTAAACAAGTGCTTCTACACTAGGGAACTGACAAAAGATTATATATGTAAGAGAATGTTACAGCGATAAGAGTTCTCAGTAGTCATCTAATTTGACACAAGGTAACTGAAGCCAAGGGAGGTTAAATGCCTTTGCCATAGTTACAAAGAGAATGGTAGAAATATGAGACCAGAATTCAAATGTTTTTGACTGCCATTCTTTTTAGTGTGCCAGGAGACTGAGAATTTCTTATGGTTCTTTCACGTATATTAATGTCTCCTCACTAGTTACCTGATTTTTCTTTTTTAAAAAAATCAACATTTCATTTCTTTTGGGGAAAAAACTTTTTAAGGGAAACAAGTGTATTATATTTGAAAAATTAAGTTTTCCTCTCAAAAGCTTTCAAGACTTTATATAGATTCACATTGGTGAAACTAATTCTGAAAGATAGTAAGACCTGTACTAATGAATAATTAGAACAAAACCAACTGATTTTTTATTTTTATAATGATGAAATCAAAGTGATAGAATAGGTTGTTTAGCGTTTGGTAAAATAAGCTTCTTTTCCCTGGAAAAAATTCAGGCAGATGTAGGGTAAACACTTGTCAAGGAAATGATATAGGAAGAATTTCTATACTGGATGGAAAGTGGGTAAAGATGACCTCTAAGGTCCTTTTGAACTCTAAGTCACCCAATGAGTCACTGAGTGAAGATGGAATTAGAACTCAGCCTCTGAGTTTCCTGCTTGCTACCAAGTTACAGCATTACACTACTTTGCTAAAATCACAGCGTTGATAATGCAGTACTATAATTTACAGCATATTACTAATGTCAGTGAATGGGATTGTCAGCACTAATAAAAAGAAGAAGGCAGCAGAAAAGACATTTACAAAAGTATAAGAAATGGATATTTTAAAAAGTATTTTTCAAATGTTCAAAATCACAAGACATTTTAGAAGATGTTTTTCTTCAATAACTCGTCTATAGAAGCTGAAAATGATCCAATACTCCTAAGGTTAATTTTCAATTTACTCAGTGAAAGGTTACTATTACATTTTGACCTGTAAATTGTATCTTTCTTCTAATACCCTATCATCTCATTTGTGTCCCATTGCAGCTAGGACTTAACATTCTATATTTGGTGACTCACATCTGTTTATTATTTAGTTTATGCATGGTTTCACAAGCCATTTGAGTTAGCAACTTGTAGCAAAGTCATTTTAGCTCAATATACCTGGCCTAAAATGCTATACGTTTTAAAGCAGTGATCATTTTAAAGATCATCTCTCTATACAGGATGAATCATATGACAGAACACAAAAGAATTCATATTCAAAATAATTTTAAGTTATATCAAGAAAAGACTTTCTAAAATCTAACTTTAAAAAGTAAGCTTTTAAGTTAAAAAAAAGCATTAACATGGAAAAACATTCCATGTCCATATATGAAGTGAAGTGAGTAACTGTTTTAGAGTCACTGTGGAATAAAAATAACTCGTAGACTGATATATGGTACTTTCAAAATAACAGCTGCTGAATTCAAGCCCGTTTATTTTCCAATATAAGGCGATGCTTTAACTCAATAATGTCAAACTCAAAATAGAAATAGATCCCTAGATGCTTGACTTAGAAAACCACAAATTAACATTTTCTAGGTTTTATTGTATTTTTATTTTGTTAAACATTTCTCAATTATGTTTCAATCTAGTTAGGTAGGGTTTTGACGCCATTGTTTTAACTCAATCAAGCCAGGCTGACTTATTCACAATGGTAATTCATAACTCTGATTGTACATATGTAGCTTTCAGCATTTTAATATTAAAATGAAACAAAAAGAGAACAGTAGTTTTCTGCTTTAGTTATAAATATTTTTCACAGAATCAGATGGTATTTTATAGTTCATTTTGCCCAAACAGATTCATATAAAAATTTCTCTCTTTAACATGTCCAACAAATAGTTATCCAGCCTTTGCATGAAGACCTGAAGAGAGGGAGAACCCATTCCATTTTTTGTAAAGCTCTAATTATGAAATTAGTTAAGAAAACTTTTTAATGTAAATCAAATATCTTTCTGTGATGTCTACCCATCACTCCTCGTTCTGTCACCTCTAGGTATCAATAAACAATAAATTTAACCAGTCATATACATGATAACCCTTCAAATACTTGAAGACATCTATCATGCTTTAGTTAAATCTTTTCTCCAGACTAAGTACCCTCAGAGTTTAATACACAGTTAACAGGGAAATGTAGTTGAGGATACTGCACAGAAAGTATGCAGGATGGCCTGAGGAAACATAAAGAGGTGGGAGATGGAGTACTGAGTTTAGTGCAGGGTTGCTGGAACATAAAATATATTAAGGGGAGCAATGTAAAATAATGCCTGAAAGGTTGTGACCAGGTTTTGGAAGGGTTAGATTTTATCCTACAGAAAACAGGGTTGCCACTAAAGGTTTTTGATTGGGGGAAGGGGGAGTGTGTGACATGGTCAGATTTGTGCCTAGAGATATTTTGGCAGCTGTATGTAGGATGAGTTTGAGAGATGAAAGCCTTGAAACGAGGAGTCCATTTAGGAAGCTATTGCAATAGACTGGGTGAGAGGATGTTGGGGCCTAAATTAGTGTGGTGGTCATATAAATAGGGAGATAAGAAACACTGGGAGAGATGTTCGGGCAGAATCAATAAAGTCTGTCAAATGAATGGATGTAGGTTATTAATAATCAAGAGTATAGGATAAGGGCTCCTAGTCTGATGTCCATTAATTTATTTTAAAAAACATTTTGATAACCGTATTTCACTATACTTAGCTTCCTTTGTAATCCTAATGAATTTCATTTTATGCATTTAAAAACATTCTAAGAAGGCATTCATGTGCTTCCCTAGATTGCTGGAGGGGGTCAAAAAAAGGTTGAGTATCTCTGTGTAGGATGAGTCCAAGGTTAGGAACTTGGTGACCAGAGGAATGATGGTCACAGAACTCAAAGAAAGCAAAAATATCTAGCAACAAGCAGATGAAAAATGTCAAAAATGGCAGAGGATTTAGCAGTTAAGACATCACTGCCAGGCTTTGAAAGGGCAACTGAAGTAAATGGTGATTTGAATCCAGGGTGCAAGAGAGTCAAATGTAGGAAAGTGGTGATAAGGGCAAGCACCTTGTAAGTGTAGTTGATTTTTTAAAGTTTTCCATAACACCCTTATAAATACAGGCCTTTGTTACCTCTCACCGGGCCTACTACAAAAACTTCCTAAGTGGTTTTCCTGCCTCCCCCTAACTGTTCACTCTCCAATCCAAAAGTCTGGCCATAACTTCTCTGCTCAAAAATCATCAGCAACTACCTAAGTAAAAATGAAATTCCTTAGCCTGGTATTTTAAGAGGCTTCATGATATGGTTTTCATGATATGATATCTTTTTCAGACATTTATACTACTCTCTCTTAATATAAGCTATGTTCTAGTCAAACTATCCAATAAGCTGTTTCTTGAACTATATATACAATAAATATTTCATCTTTCAAAAGACAAAAAAGAAAACCAAAAATATACAGAAAATATGACCCATATGTTGGATATTTTAAAAAACAGAATGGAATGAAGAGAACTCAGTGGTTCTGTGAGAAAATAGGAAATACCAGTAAAAAGTCAAAAGACTGAATTTGGAACATGTAAGACACCTATATTTAAAAAAAAAATGACCTGGTGAAAAAAGATGAGAATTTAAAACATTAAAAAAAAATATGTTTAACATTTGCTGAAAGAAAAAAAAAATTCCATCTATAAAAAGCAGAATAAAAAAAGGATTACATGTGAAACTATGAATCTCTAATATAGATAGCTTGCTTTCTTTTTAAACTATATAATAAAGTCAAAATGATACTTTCAACACTATCTTACTTGTCTATATTTCCCTTAGAACTTCCTTCTGTCATGAAGAAAGATAATTTAAGAAGGATTACTACCTGAGAACCATGATAAAAACTGTGTGTGTGTGTGTGTGTGTGTGTGTGCGCACGCATGTGTAAGTAAAATGGTGGTGTGGTAAGGAGCACTCAAAAGAAAGCCTATTAATTCCAACTTCTTTTTGCTATTGCATCTCATTGTCTTCAAATACGCTCTAGGGGTGTGATAGCATCTAGTGATGGCATACAGGGCAGTCAGTCAAAGCATATAATAAGTGCTTACTATGTGCTAGGCACAGTGATGAGCTCTGTGGATACACAGAAAGGCAAAAGACAGTCTTTGTCCTCAACAAGCTCACAATCTAAAGAAGGCCTTCTTCCTCCAGTGAGTCCATATGAAAAGCTCTTCAGCCTTTTCAACTGTTCTTTTCAATTCTAAGTGAAGAGAGTAGAGTCTTTGCACCTGATTTAGAGAGAGACAGATGGGATCTCAGAGTCAGAATCCAGGCCAGTTGTTGCAGGCAGTCCAGTATCAATACTCTGAGAAATAAGCAAACTTCTCTGAGGGTGACTTTTGGGACCTAAATCTAGCAGAATGGTTTATCTGGCATGGATACTGCCTTTGGATGCTAACTTGGTGAGTTATGACTCTAATTTCCTCCAGAGACACCAAGGTAGGTAGGGGATATTATGCCCTTTGAGAGATTGGGAAAGTAAAGTATTATGCTCTTTGACATAAATATTCTCTTTTTTTTTTAAAAGCTAAATTAGAGGTATTAGTCACTATCTCCTCTAACAAACTGGATGATATAATCTTCATCATTTTACAAAATGAGCAAACAAGTACAAAAAAGATAGAAACTGGTATTGGCTGTGTGATTTCACTGGTATTGGGAACTCCCTGGTGAAGTATTCCTCTACTAACGCAGACTGGAACCTTCTCTACCATTTATAATTGAAGTTATAGTCAGATAGTTGCCTAAGGAACTAAGGAGTTAGGTGACTTGCCCAGGGTCACACAACGAGTATATGTCAAAGGAGAGACTACAACTCAGTCTCCTTGGCTCAAAGATCAACTCTTTATCAACTGCACCAAACAACTTCTCACAAAAAAGAAGAGGTTTCTTACCTTGAATCTTATCAAAGATTTCACAAGAATGTAATATTGATCTATTTCAGATAATAACATTTTCAATGTGAATGTGCTCTCTTTTTGTAACAGCAAGCACCTTGTCACATATAGGATGGTCTGCTAGCACAGGTTCTTTGATCTGCTTTTAAAGAAAAGACAATCTTTAAAAGGGTCAACTATCTTACTCTAATTACATTCACTAGTTCAGGGGAAAGGTCAGCACCCTGAATGTAGGGAAAATACAAGCAGAGAAAAATACAAGCACAAAGATCAACAGACAGAGCTCCAACTGTCTTAACAAGGTAATACAACCACCTTCATACACCACTAGATCCAGGAAGCAAAGATACATCTGAGTAGTTGGGGGTGGTCTGAACAAATGGCTACTCAAGAGTCCTGTTCAGGGAATCAAAAGGTCCTTCTTGTAAGCGAACCCTCAAAGCAAAATACCAACTTCAGAATACATATACTCTTCTCAGAGCCAGAAGGCATCACAACCCTCATGACACAGTGACTAACTAGCTTAGTACCAAAAGGTGTGAAAGCCTTCCTACAAGCTAGCATCCCAGTAAGCAAGCCTTGCCCTAAGGAAGTTCTTCCTTAGGCAAGTTCCTCCCCCAATGGGCTCCATATGACTCAGGATGTATCACAGCTGTGATTGAACACATGTGGTCACATAGGCCTATTAATAGACAAAGAAGATCTTCCTATTCCATTAACATTACACTTTTCTATGAAGATTTTGTTACTGATCTATTCTAAATAGGAAATATGAGCTAGCATTTTCCTTTTAAATTGCAGTCATGGTTTATCTGGCCCAATTCCCCTTGTAACCAACAGCATGCAGATTTGCAAGATGATTGACTAGGGTTCAAGGTCAGCTACTAAATTATTTTTCTATTCTATTTTCAACACAATCACACCTTTCGTGGCAAAATTAAAAACATTATCCAATTATTAACAGGTAGAGGTTTTCCTAATTAGGCTTTGGTAGAATTACAGAATGTTATTTAAGAATATAGACATTATCTATAAAATACAATAGAGTATTCTAGAAAACATATTAGTCTTTATAGTAAAAAGAACGAACTATGTACTAAATCAACGAAGGCCTCTAAAAATCTTTAAAATTCCATTAACAGAAACATTAGCCAATCATGTTAAACAATTACAAAATGGAGAGCATATGGTTAAAAATCTGTTTAATTTAATGCCCTTTGGTGACTTTTGCCTTGCAGTTTGTATCTGATTCTCAGATATTGCTTTTATTACCTTTTTCTTTCAAACCATTGTTGTCAGTGTCAAAGGATAATAATTAAATTACAAAGCTCTAAATTAACCAAACACAAAAATAGAAGATGATGAATGAAATATATTTTGTTTTCTACTCTGGTTGGTCATATATTACTTCTAATTTTAAACTATCATGTGTATATTTTTTGCAAATTAATACATCTGTGCATATACATATGTATCCAAACATACCTGCATGTACTTGCAATTAAGATACCACCGGATTGTTCCAAAAAATCTACAAATGTCAGGTATTTTCTGTCTATTGCTTTTACTACAATTATGAATATATCACTATCATATAGCACTTATAAAGAAATTTCCTGATATTGATTACAAAATAGGAAATTTAGCTTACATTGTTTGTCGATGATCATAACAGTTAGTACAGAGACCAGAATTTGAAACCAGGTCTCTCTCAAATCCAAGCCCAGTGCTTTTTCCACTACAGTACCACCTGTCTTTCAAAAGTAAATTATAACACTGATAATTAAACACATCTGTCAATTTAACTTAAAATGAAAAACACAAATCTTATTTAGAGTAATAAGTCCACAAATACAAATAACTAAGAAAATATCAGTAGCAAAATCTCTTGATGTTATGATGATAAGAATTATCTAATTGTTAAATAGCAGTTTTTTTTTTGTCAAAGGGAATGGGAGGTACTTTAAGAAATCATCAGATCTATTTTTCATATTTCCAGGTAGAAGTACTTTCTTGGTCTACCCTATCTCCCCAACTCTCCACCTAACTCCTTGTGCTTTCCCTCTTATTACCTTCCATTTATACTGTGTGTGTGTGTGTGTGTGTGTGTGTGTGTGTGTGCGTATATCTTGTATGTCAACTTTTTGTATGTTGTCTTCCTCCATCAAAAAGTAAGTTCCTTGAGGGCAACAACAATTTTTGCCTTTTTTTTTTCATATTCGCAGTGCTTAGCAAAGTGACTCAAAGATCATCAGAACTACATATGTATGTATCTATATACATACGTACTATAGTCAAAATCACTCTTTACTGTGTCTGTGTGCCACATTTGTGACCTGAAGGATGAAAACACAAAAATACTGTTGTAAATATTGCATTTGAAATTTAATTGTTTTTAGTAACTCAGTATGCTTCCTGTTACACTTTTAAGTTCCATGAGAGCAAGTATCCTGTCTTATTCTAATTTTGTTACTTCCCCAATGCCTACCACAGGACTCTCCACAGAGTGGGCGTGTAGTAGGAAGGCCGAATTTATAATCTCAAATATAAACATGTACATGTTTGAATGGTTCGAAATCGTAAGGTATGAGAGATTATCTAAGTAGAAAGCAGCAAAACATTTATTTAGGCCCGACAGTGACAGATTCACGAACCAGACTCCACATTCCAATATTTTGATCACAAGACCCCAGGCCCAATTGGCCCGCCTCACAAGAGTAACCAGGAGGCCACAGAGAAGCATGATAACATTAAACCACATATTCACTGGCCTCAAGTCCTTGCTTGAACTCCTGGGTTCACACAGGTCGCCTGCTTTGGCTTTTTTCAGCTGCACTTGCCTCTTGGCTCGCCTTTCTTCGAGCCTCTGGCGCTCTCAAGCCCCCCCTCAATAACCAGAGACCAACTGGTTCCCAAGTTGGCCCCTCTTAAGTCATCAATCTACACCCACACAGGTTTCACACCTGATAGGGCTTTGGGCCTGGGGCTTAGCACTTAACAGCTGAAAGTACTTCCACTCAAGGTAAACAAAAGCCAAACTCCTCAAGGGCACCCCCCAAACTAAATGCTAAGGAGCCCATTTTACCTTATCAACACAGGGCACTAAATAAATATTACTATTTAATCTATGTTAAGAATGAGTCTGTTTATTAGTAAAAATTATATAAGTCAGTGGGCAGAGCCAAGATGGCGGCTGGAAAGCTGGGACTGCTGTAAGCTCCCCAACAAATCCCTCCAAAAGCCTACAAAAAATTGGCTCTGAACAAATTCTAGAACTGCAGAACTCACAAAGTGGCAGAGGGAAGCAGGGCTCCAGCCCAGGACAGCCTGGATGGCTTCTGGGTAAGGTTTATCCCGCATGGAGCTGGGAGCTGAGGGGAATGGAGCTGAGCAGAGCAGAGTCCAGCATGAGCGGCGCAGACCAACGAGACCAGGAGCAGGGTGGAACGTGCCTTAGTGTCCTGAATCAGTGAGCTGCAGCAATTACCAGACCTCTCAACCCACAAACAGCAAAGACAACAGAGAAGGTTAGTGGGAAAAGCTGCGGGGACTGAGTTTGTGGTTCGGCCACCGCCCCTGGGGCAGTGGAGGTGGGGCAGCTTTAGAACTACAGCTGCAGTTGCTTCTGGCCCCATGCCCACCTGGTGGGAGCAATTAAGTGGCTGATTAGAGCAGGAGTGCAGAGCCTGCTGAACATCTAAGCCCAGTCCAGGTTGGGGGTTCTTGGGGAAGGAGGAGTGCTGGTGAGGCAGTGCATTCGCCCAAGCGTGGAACATAGCACTCTTTAGTCTACAAGCAGTCATATCCTGCTGAAAAACTCAAGGGTCAAGTAAGTTGGCTGGGAACATGGCCAGGCGACAAAAACCCACCCAGATTCAGTCTCAGACTCTGGAATCCTTCTTTGGGGACAAAGAAGAGCAAAACATACGGTCAGAAAACAAAGTCATAGAGCCTACAACAAAAGCCTCCAAGAAAAACACGAACTGGTCTCAGGCCATGGAAGAGCTCAAAAAGGATTTGGAAAAGCAAGAGAGAGAAGTAGAGGAAAAACTGGGAAGAGAAATGAGAGTGATGTGAGAAAACCATGAAA